>CABFVX010005399.1:9170-20699 GCA_902151425.1 Timema shepardi
CCTTAATAGCATATGAGAAAGTTTAGAGCCAAAATAAAACCTTAATAGCATATGAGAAAGTTTAGAGCCAAAATAAAACCTTAATAGCATATGATGTACCTGTTTACCAGAAAATAGTATCATTTATTTTATTTTAGACAAAAATGCCATCACAAGAACTTTCCCAAACCAAACATTCTTGATAATTTATTCAATAAAATGGGCCGAACAAATGGGTTGCATGGTTGAAAATGATCATCGTGGCTATAAACTAGTTTCTCTTGGTTTTAAGACAGGGGTTTTCAAAATAAATATTGTATAATGTAAATCACTAAAGTGATATTTATCAATAGCACAAACAGCATGGCGTCCATTCAAAATCAAAATGTATTTTTAGAAGGGATTTATGTTCTAACATATTTTCAAAAAGCAAGGAAATTTGGGGCTGACGACCCCTCCTCTTTACCCATGTATATGTTGTTCCAATTTACCCGGATAGCAACCATTTGTTGTTATTATTATTATTATTATTATTATTATTATTATTAGCACCGCGTCTTACTACCCGTTCGGGTTATACGCACCTACGCTAATGTGTAATGGTAGGGTGATTGTGAGATGAAATGGAGGACCTACAGTTTAACGTGAAATCCGAACCACGGTGGAGGCCTGGCATTCCTCACATTCTCAAGATGTCTTGTCAGAGGTGAAGGAAGGGTTTGGTAATCAGATAAATCTGTGCCGGGACCGAGGATTGAACCCCGGCCGCCAGCATAGAAGTCCGACACCTTACCCCTAGACCACCAGGTCAGCCAACCATTTGTTAATCAATATTTATTCAAAACAGACATAATGAGGTGTATGTAGTTATTTTTGTAGGGTGATGGTTGGGGGAGTTAAGCCCCCCCCCCCCTCAAAGTATTACCTGCTCAATGTCAGGTGAGTCACTTATTGAGTAGGTATTACAATATTCACGGCAATCACATGACAATCACATCAATCACCTCTATAAACCTCTATAAACAGTTCTAGCAATTAATCAATAAAACATATTTATATACAAAATAAAGATTGTTCTGTTAATCTCTTTAAATAGATTAAAACCCCAGGCCATGTCGGTTAAATTATTATTCAAAATTTAAAAACAAGACTTTATTATTTGTAAGATAACTAGCCGGAAAGGTTTTTAAATGTTTCCCGTGTATTTTTTCTCTCTCTAATGTTAAAATAAATATATCAAGAGACTAAACTTTATAAACAAAAGTGTATTTTTTTAAAAATAAAACCTTAAAAATACATCTGTCAAAATAAAAAGTTTCAGGTTTTTTTTGGAATGTGATGGGTGAATTCAATAACAGATGAAAATCTAGTGAGAAGAAAACTTCAACTAGCAAATTCTATCCCCCTGATTCGATAAGAACTTGCCAAACACCCGTGCCCGAAAGCTATAGAGTGTTGAGTCAAATTAGATGAGAGAACCCCAAGATGTACATTTTATACACCAAGTGATAGTAACTACATTATCTGTGCACAGACCTGTCAGGAAGATGATAGTTCTACTGGGGGTTGCTTTCAGGAACATTTAGATTGTGGTGTGATGTGTTTATAAAATAATGTCGAGCCATCGGTCCCATGTCGATTGTGGCGAGTTAAATAACTCTGTAAGGTAAGGGGTTTATAAAATAATGTCGAGCCATCGGTCCCATGTCGATTGTGGCGAGTTAAATAACCCTGTAAGGTAAGGGAAAATACCTTCCCCGGCAAGATCGGTAGGCCCTTTCACTCTCGCTCATAGAAATTCCCGTGTTTGATGTAATCAATCAGTTCAGAAAATGGACATTAAATATCTCAATTAAAAAACAAATGAAAAATAAAATAAAAATTAAATTAATAACAAACATTCTTGTTCATTTTATAAAATACACGTAATACCCAGCACTTTGATCTTAATAACACAATGCACGGTAGATCAGAGAATTAAACAATTACAATGTCAAATTGCAAAGCGTGGCAAGCACCACTGGCTCCGTGCCCTAAATACACGGCCAGAACCAGTTTCCTGACTGTACCAGCGATAACCAATTGCACAATTTGTCAAGAGTGTTCAGTGTGGCCACCTCCAGGACCACAAAACACTTTCACACACAGAAACACGACAAAACAGTTTGATGACACGATTTGTTTCACTCAAAATAAATCAAATGTTTTAATGTGTCTATATCACAAAATGTGACCAGGAGTTTCTCATCAAATGCTAATATGCTCGTGACACATATATATTATGGTACCATGTGTGGTAAATTAAAATAGACATATCTACTACTTAACTTTCCAGACAAAAATGGTAAGTATGATTAACTAGAACATTTATTTGATAAGAAATACATTTTCAATTTACCTACAATATTTAAAGTACATTTGTAAATCTAATAAATGTATTTAATTACAGAACAACAAATTTTGATATAAAGTGAATTAAACTTATAACATTTCTTGTTATTTTATCCTACATAAAAATATAATTTAAAGAGTTGTATGATAGTTTATTTAAACGGTTAAATTCTTTAAGGAGTTTGTTGAAATTAATATTTTCTAATATACTTTAAAAAAATATTGACTTTCAGCTAATACTTAAGTTCCAGACAAAGCTGAGTGATTAGTTAGTAGTTCATTCATACAAATTTAACAGGTGGGTCAATGAATTGTCTTATTTGTTAGGTAATGTAGCCCCACGGCTTCTTTGGTGCTGACTGACAACTTTAAAAAGTTACCAGACTAAATTATGTATCCCTGCGCCAAACCATATGATCTGCAAAAACATGTGTTTAGCAGCTGTCACTTATGACGGTCAAAATTTAGGTATATATCTGAATGTTGACTGTCAGAGGTGAACTGTGAGCTGTAAGTCAGCACCAAAGAAGCCGTGGGGCTACTGTACCTGACAATTTTTTTGACAATGTGCTGTAGGCCGACATAAATGAAAACAACAACAATATAGTTTCAACTCTACAACCAGTATAAATAATTATTTTAATTATCTGGCCCATTATGTGTGTTTTCTTGGCCTACAATAGTTAACTCTTGGCAAATGCAATCACAACAATTAGGTCTAATTAGCAAAGTTTCACCAGTTGTCTGCTGGGATGCTAAGAGATGAGTGTAAGTCTATTAAACATATTCTCTTTGGCTTCATTCACTCGGTTTAACACTTTCATTACAAGAGATGGCCATTGTTGACAAAGATGGAACCAAAGGTTTGATGGGATCTACAGGAAATATATACATAAAGCTAGGATTAAATAATATCATTACTATACAAAAAACTTTAAAATGTAAACATTTAAAAAGTTGATTTCATTAAGAACATAATAATTTGGTCAAAACGCAATAAATAGAAATGCAACAACATATAGAATATATAGACACTATTAGTACAAGGTTCCTGATGTCATAAAAAACTGATTGAAGTAACTCAATATAAAAAATGTTTTAACCCAGATATTCACAAAATGTCTCAACTATTGTTGGGTTCTACAATAAGCCCCAGGACTTGCTTGGACACTTCTTGCCCGGGGGACGAAAACCACCTCGTTTTGTTAAGTACTTATGCAGGCCTACTCTTTAAAACAGTTTTTGTAATAGCCTAATGGAAAACTTTATATCATTATTTCTCCAGTGAACATGAAAATGTAATCTTATTCACGCTGATCCAATGATGAGATTCCAAATTATTTGAAATTAAATGTGGACAGTCGTGCATGTCATGTGTTCATCCCCATTTAACCCTCAACACTAGATATGGGGGTATAACAGACCATCACAAAGATCTAGGTCAGAGAACCAACATCTCCTTACACTTCCCCAACAGGCCTATTTGATAGTGATTCAAGGCCGACTAGACCAAAACTATCTTGGACCCCCGACATTATCAGCGAAGGTAAGTTGTGAAATAGAAAAACACCTGCGAAAATGCCATTAGGCTTATCAGTAAACCACCGAGAATTTACTAAAAACTAGACGGTACAAGATACTGTAGCCAACATTAGAAACATTTTGTTTTTATTGTAATCATTTGAGGTAAAGTATTTAAAGTGTAACCCACCTCAGTGGCGTAGTTGGCTAACACGCTTGTCGTGTTGAAGCTCGACTGCTGAGGACGGGGAGATCGAGGTTTGAATCTCAGTCGGGTGAACTGGGGGTGGATTTTCATAAATGGTTTTCCACTCTCCCTCCATGCAAATGCGGGTTCACTTCCTCTAATTCAACCTTCCCAATTCCTAATCCATTAGAGTAGTTAGTACTTAAAGTGTATAACCCGAACGGGTAGTAAGACGCGGTGCTAAATATTATTATTATTATTTAAAGTGTACTTTCTGAACCGACTTATATCGGCACACAAAATTCTATGAGCAAGAGAGAAAGTGCATACACATTTTCGACACAGCATTACCTTCCAGGGTTTATTACAAACCACAATCGACACGGGGACCAATGGCTTTACTTCCCCTTCTGGGGAACACAAGATTTTTAATAATCTTAAGAAAAGTCTGTCGACCCCGACTGGGGTTTGAACCCCCAAACATTGGATCCTGAGCACTTTACCGAGAAACAAACTCAGTGGGCCTAAATAAAGCAAACGCATTGAACATGGGTGTTATTGGTCCTATTTGTGGACGTCCAAAGGGGCAGGCAGACAAGACAGTTCTTGGAAACTCCTCGTATATCAAATGAATATAAACTATCTATCTAAAAGACAAGGGCCGATGACCTACACTTCTGTTTCTGTTTTAGGGTCAGTTTCGTGCAAACTAGGCCATTCCGTCCGAGTTTAGGTAGGGGTTGTCCTGTTTTTAGTCTAGCGCCATACTTGAGGCGTACCAAGTCTGACTATGAAACTAGTCATCAGATTATTTGTCTAAGAAACCATACTTATTGAAACTCGGCTAAAGGTACCTATTTTTAGGTTATGTTATTAGCTTCAATCACCTCAGTCTAACAATCTAGGAATCCAAACAAGAACAAAACCAGACTAGTGTTTTGACTACTTGAGTAATTTTTAAAATTAATATTCACGAAGAGACGTTTAAAAAGATTGTAAAACGAAGGTGTATCGGTACTGTTCGCGAGAACACACATGACACTCTCAGGGTGCCGTCAAGTTGTGGGCGAGTGACAGTTGGCCGTCATAGGCAGTCTCACAACCAAGACCGGGGTCTCGACCGTCTGTTCAAAAAACATTGCCTTGTAGTCTAAGTTTGTCCCGCGTCGTGACAGCATGGAAGTGTCAGGAGAATATGAAATATAGTTTTCTGCGATAGTAGCACGTTTGGTTACGTTCCTCTCCCCCTCCCTCTACTATTGACTAGTAGTTTAAAGTCCAGCTTCATGAGAAGTATCGTGCAATTAGACGAGAGCGCTAGGCTAGCTTTATTTAGTAGTGTTGTGTATTAAAACATATCTACTATGAATATAAAGATGTGTTAATTACAGGCATATTAATGTGCTCATATTTATTTTATAGCTCCTACCAATGATCAAGAATAAATTTCGAACCTTGAAACGCAGCTGATGACAAGGTTTACATTTAGGTTAATCGTCTATATGTACACAGTACCCTAACAAAATTCACATTAAACCAAAAGACCCCCCAAGAGACATTGTTTTTATTATTTGTAGCTCAAAATAAAGCAGTTTATTGGTGTTGAAGTTAAACTAAGACAACCATTACTACCATAACTTATACAAACTAAAGGTCATAACTTGAAGACTGTACTTTAAACTCTCAGTTTATGAAAGTCTTGAGCACAAGAGTTAATTAGTTTATTTAACGGAAGGTTCTAGTTTAATAAGGGAAGTTGAAATGAAAATAAGTTATCTTTAAAATTTGAATATATTTTACTACGCTCTTAACAGTCTTTTTAAAAAATAAGTCAACTTGAGTTTCTCAAAAAGTCCCACAACGCTTCAATACTTTATCAAATGCACACTTATTTCAATAAGAATGTTGGCATTTTGGTATAATTCGATAAACACCTGTGTCGGATTAATATACTATAAAAATAATACTCGATCGAGTCTTGAAATGGTTTTAATTAAAAACGTTACAACATTCAACCTAATTTTCACACCTATATATCCTACTTGTTGACGTGGCGATAGCTGTATTAGAAGACTTCAAATTGCTATAATATCATGTTGACAGGGATACTTAAGTATACTGTGAAATAAATATGAACATATGGAAACATTGCACAAACTTAATTCTTCATAGCAGGTACCAGAATCCCGATACTACTCTAAAATATGGCGACGATTTAGAACGTCTCAGGAAAGATTCTTACAACATCTTTTTATATGTTAAAAGTCAATATGAATTATCGATATATAAAAACTCACCTTATTTTTCAGTAAATCTTCAATAGCACGGTGAGCAGAATCTGTAAGTTTCACAAACACTAACGCTCTATTATCATCGCAATTTCCTTGGGACGACAAGGCATATTGAATCCCTTCGACAAGCGCCGCCATTTCTATCTCCCAACTTGCAGATGAGTACCAGCTGACGTTGGCTAGTCAAGTAAGTGCCTTAACAAAGTTTCAAAATGAAAATTAAATATACTATTACTTTTATTAAAAAACATTACAATTTATATTACAAAAGTAACTTAAAATAACTAATAACTCTATTGTAATAATATTGTTTTATGAATATTTACTTTTTAAATAGTTTTATTATTAATCCCCTGAGCGCAGCACACTACGAGTCTAAGTCTCAACGTCACTATATAAAGGTCGAACCATTACTACTTTTGTAAAGTAAAATAATATATAATATTAAATATTTAGTTTTCAATTTTCAATAAAACCAAATATCTCCACTCGTATGTTTTTTATATTTGAAACTTAGCGTAAAAGACTAATAATTGTATTAGCTTAAAAAAAAGTGATACTATAATAAGTACCCATTGAAAATATAAAGCATTCGTGATGTGTTCTAATAAAATAAAAAAATTGAGTGGTTTTCACCTTACGGTTTCCATGGAAATGAATCCAATTAATTCTAAAAATTAACATTCAAATTATACGCCCCTTTGAACAAAATCTGTAACAATCAATTTTACCAAAGTGCAATAATAAGGTAGTTTCCTTGATGCTTAAGTTTTTGTAGTAGCAATAGGTACCGTGCGTTGATATACCATGCTAGTGTCTATGGAAATAAATTTATATGATATTATAATATCCTTGGTATCCCTAAGATGAAGAAAAACGAAACAAGTGTGTTTTAGCAGTCAACAGAAAGAATTAAGTAAAACTGTTATTTATATATTCATGAATCCTGCAATTTTTCAAAGATGAGTAAAGCCAAGAACTAGGTCAAGAAACCAATCGATTTCGATATATTTGATTTCTAGATCAAACTAAGCTCTGTACTCAGAGAACTTTGAAATCCATTTAGGACTTATGTGACCAACATGCAATGTATCTTGTATTTTCGATAAAATAATGATAGTTTATCTCAAGTTTTATTACTGCTAAATTTGTATATTATGGTCTAGTTTGGGCCAAATATTAATATTATAATTTGATAAACCTACGCATGTCTGCCTTCCAAATTGGGCTTAGATCTCAAAATTCGATCAAATCAGTTAGGTGACCCATTAAGTATACCTAATCCCTTTTTAAATGATTGATGATAACCATCGACAGGATTAACTTTTTGAAAACCAACGCTCGGTCGTTATGGCTCAACTACTACGAGCTTACACTGTCTATATCCGACAGACATGTTTCTGGTTGTTTTCTCTTCGAAGCTTCACAATGTTGCCCCATTAGCGCTTTATGTGTTCTCACTAGCTCTATCAACGGCTAAACTTAGCGTCTATGTGAAATAAGAACGCTTTAAAATGTTGTAAGAGCAGTATTTTAAATTCTATTATATGTAATGCTATTAGTTTTAATGTAGACTACAAAATTGTTCTTATAACTCCACATGACATCACTGTACAGACGGTGATACATTGTCTTACATTGTAATTAATTTAGATGTAATAGTTAGCATCATTAATGTTTTGTGTAAATAAATATATCATTTTGACTTCCATGATTCACTTATAACAAATAAAGTACCGTCACTGGCTACCTCTTTACCTCACCAGACCTGTGTCGTCATTATCATGTTTGATTCCGTTAAGACTCCATTATGAAGTGCACGTTTGTTCTATCAGTATAAAAACTCTTTTATTTCACTATTAATATTAATTTATAAATAAATAATTCAAGATGTTACACAAATACTTTCTGCAAGAACATGACTAATTTATAAATTTATAGGTATAATATTTTTGTATATGACTTGAATGTTGTAAAATAAAGTATAAAGGAAATCATTTATTTAATAATGTTTTTAATGGAAAAGTATCACAGTATTATATATATATATATATATATATATATATATATATTGGAACAGGAAAATTTGGTGCAAGGTCAGGGTTATAGGTTTGATCATTGTTTGGAACTGTCATTTGTTAAGTAATGTTGAATAGGTGAGAGTCTGGAGGCTGGAGACAAGGATTGCTCTGTACATCAGTGATAAATATTTCCTTAAAGATAGTTGTGTAATCTGTTCAGTTAACTTGACGAGTGCGGAGTTTAAGTAAGTAAACAAATTAAAAATGGGTCGTGACTATTTCGCGTTAACCGCTACTGTGTCGGCTGGTTTACGGGAGTCATTATCCCTAGGGTAAAATCAAAATCTATTCAATTCGTGGTTTCCGACTCTTCGTACAAATAAAAAAATAGTTATAGGTCAAGTAAATTAAAATCAAGATAAAGGTTGCCTTGTCTCGAACAGTAGTTGATTTCAAACTAATATCTTTCTAATCATTTATTCCTGCCATCTATCGGGAACTGTGAAAAGCTTGGCGCTTATATCACCGAGTTGCTGTCTTTTGTTTATGTATGTGTTATTTCCTTATCGTACCTCAACAAAGGGAGGAATGGATATCTTGGATTTGCTTGCCAAAACTGTTCCAGACGCCGAATTGGTAAAATTAGATTAATTGGTTTAGTACGCAGTAATTCGAATACTAAATTTCCTATTAAATAAATACATACATTTTTTTCGGCTTATTTTCGAGACTCATGGAAATCGTTTAAAAAATGTTTGTATTGTCTGACTATTTTTGAATTTGATATTGTTTTCCCTATTTTGGTAGCCCTGTCAGAAGCTTTTCCGTCGGTTTTAAATTACACCCCAAGAAAATAAGACATTGTAAACGCTTCATCTTATTGTAAAATGGCAGAATGTATTTATCTGGTACATTTTTCGTGTAGTGTGTAAGCTTTATGTCCGTTTTGTAGGGAGTTGAGATTCTTCAGTGCAAGCTCAGGAACTGAAGTGATATTTTCGTGGCCTAGGTTGGTGAAGGGTGTGAGGCTTCAGCGGGAAGAGTCATAGAACAGATATGGACGTGATTGTTGAACCATGGATATTCGCACGGATGAACAGAACATCCCAAGGGAAAACCGTCACCACTGGCAGTCAATTCAACTCAACACGAGGTAAGTTTTGAAAGTATGTTTACTTTAACAGTGTTATCAATAAAACATACAAGTAGATCTTTATATGAATACACCACATCCAAGATTCGAGAACTTTAAAAGTTCGCCATTCTTGTCAACACTTTTTATTATTATTATTAATTTTTTCATTAATTAATTCCACGAGTCTCGGCTCGAATTGGAATGGTACAATGTACTTGGTTGTGGGGGTAATTTTAATTTTACAAGCATATTAGAATACATAATATTACAATTTTCAATTAATAGCTTATTATCAATGCAAACTTCTCAAGATGCTATTGTATCACTTATGAATAGTTATTTATAGAACAGATTTGGTTCCAAGTTTACTGACAATTGGCTTGTTAAAATAATTTATCTTCCTCGTGTTATTTTCATGAATTTCACTATTTAAATATAATATTTTATTGCTATATCTCAAACTATTTAATATCGGAGAACAAGATTCGCACACCTGCTTATGACCCGTCTACAACCAAACGCACCCGCTTGTCGGACTCGCAATAACGTAATTTTGTCTGTCTACAATAGCTTACGCAAACGCAATCGTATGTCGGAACTGTCGGACCAGCTTGTTGGGAGGAGATGAACATTGTCCATCTCTTGCGTTTATGTAGTTGTGTTGGCTTGCGTTCAGCCAATCAAAAACCAAATATGGATGGACTACTAAAATCAAATAGTTTGAAGTTATTTGGTCTATGACAAAAACGCTTGGAAATGTATAGTAATTAATACAGGATTCTCAATTAAAATCATGTGTATTTAACCATTTAAATATTTTTTAAATATCTTTTTCTTATTTGAAAACATTAATATGAATTTGACTTTTATTGTCATCATTGATGTTTGTTCCTATTGGTTGAAATTACGTTTTACGACTTTTCATTGTAGACAGTCTATTTTGTATTTAATAGAAGCGTAATTACTAGTGTATTTGCGATGGCGTAGTTGCGAGTCCGACAAGCGGGTATGTTGGTTGTAGACTGGCCTTTAGTTGCGAGTCAGACAAGCGGGTATGTTGGTTGTAGATTGGCCTTTAGTTGCGAGTCAGACAAGCGGGTATGTTGGTTGTAGACTGGCCTTTAGTTGCGAGTCCGACAAGCGGGTATGTTGGTTGTAGACGGGCCTTTAGGGAACGGCTATTGCGAATGGACTAGAGTTGAAACATAATTTTTATTTTTGTTATAAAAACTGCCTAAATACTGACCTTAGCTTTCCACCTCTTCTCTCCCGCGCGTCCAGAATATTCGGATCTATACACGTTTTAATTGTGGGTTATTTCTTATGTCTAAATCAGAGGAGAACAACTAATATTGGATATTTGATGTCAGTGTAGTGTTGCCAGGGTAAGCAGAGCTTGTTAAAACTAATCACACATGGTCTCAGCTCTACACACCTCACATGGGAATGTATCTTGGTTGATACCTGACCAATACCTGACCAATGACTACATCCAGGCATCTGCCGCGATCAGCCAAACAAGACGTAGTGACTAGTCTACAAATACAGTACAATTTTATTAGGAAAAGCCTTTTTATAAAAAAATAAACATATTTTATTTTCAGACAACTTTGATAGAATTCTACGATAATATTATTTTATTTTATTTATATTGAAACTATCTAACAAAATTAACAGATTCAGATCAAGTGGATTGACGTATGGATTCTGAAAGGAGATCTAGTAACATTTTTAGCTGTCCGATAAGGTTATTTCTATGAAAATACGACTGTATTTATAATTTTATACATTATTTGCAAAAATAGTTTAATAACAGAGACTTACGTTACTACAGTAGCCCCATGGCTTCTTTGGTGCTGACTGACAGCTCACAGCTGACTTCTGACAGTCAACATTCAGGTATACACCTAAATTTTGACTGTCAGAAGTGACAACTGCTAAACACATGTTTTTGCAGATCATATGGTTCGGCGTAGGGATACATAATTTGGTCTGGTAACTTTT
>CABFVX010005399.1:32486-42671 GCA_902151425.1 Timema shepardi
ACCAATAAGATGAATAACAAGTGGCAAAACGCAAGGAAGAGGAGGATTCGGACATCGGGTGACTTGATGGGAGCTGAGGAAGGAAGCGGACAGGGCGCGTTGGCGGTCTAAGTTCACCGACAAAAGGAACGGACCTGTCGTAGGACAGAACACTTAATAATAGCAATAATAATCAAAGAATCGTTAATTTGGACCGTTAAAAAAATATATAGCTAGAACCTTAAATAAATCCCTAAATATATTTATACGTATTTTATTGTTGATATTTTAGGCCCCACTATTAAAATATGTTATGGGCCCCCAACCTCAGAAGACGGTCACATATCCGCCACTGACAGTAGAAGACCGTGAATGTCTGGTGGCATACGCTAAAAATAAATAAATAAAGCTAAAATATTGGCCAGAGTTGAACTTTAGACCCTTGAAGCAAAATACTTATATTTCTTTTGTCTAAATTACCTCTCCCTAGGCTTCAGTAATGTTATCCCAAACAGGTGGGGAAATGTATCAAAGCTGCCACGCACGGGGTCAAATTATGACTCCCTTAAATTGTCTGGGACAGGGGAGTTCCTTCTGCAAAACCCGGAAAACAAAGGAGAATATTTGCAGCCCCGTGGGGGTGGGCAAATAGGGCAATTACCACTACAAATCGTTTCTAGAGGCATCCCATTTTCAAAAATTTGTTGGAAGAATAACATTTCAAATATTTTGTAGATGCATCTAATTTTCGAAAAATTTGGCGTATTAGGACCGTTCAAAATGGCTTCTAGGTGCATGTAATTTAAAAAAATCCTCAGGCAAATATCATTCAAAATAGATTGGGGGGGGGGACGAATATAAAACAAAATTTTGGACAAAGGCTACTCCGAAAAGCTTCTAGTATCAACTAAATTTTTAAAAAATTTCAAATTAAAGACGCCTTCTAGGTGGACCTTTCTCCCCCCGCCTACCCCCTACCAACATTAACCTGTAAAGGATCCTTGGACTCCACCTTTGGGTTGGAGGGCAACATTCTTCATTTTTTAACTGCCCCCCCTCATCCCTACGAAATAAAGATCTGCCCCCAATGATTCTTCTCTTTGAGTAAAACACTAAAAATGTCCCGGTTTGTGGAGGAAATATTATAGTGGGTTTTAACCACTAAAAGAAATAGTAGCTCTGCTACATTGTATATAAACTAAGGGTCACTTAAATGATTGAAATCGCTGGCCTTAGTTAGAGGGGCGTTATTAGTCATAAATTGCCTTCGCCTCCAGTGGTTAGGGAGTTGTGCTCCCTAAAACCCCCCTCTCCTACAAAATTTAATTCTGGACACAACTTTGATGGTTTATACCCCCTCCCCCCAGGTCAATTTCTGGCAATTTTCTCTTATTGTGGGTGGGTGAAGTGTATGATTGATTGATTATGGCAAAAGTTAACATCGCTCTTAATAAACAACATAACATAATATGCACGTGAAAACGGCGCAGAGAGATCCCGATGTATCAGGCAACCATCAAAGTGAAGGAAGTGTTTACTCAAGTTTGGACTCTCGCCCGGTCGCTGTGCGGTCTAGGACACTAATTAGTTTAAACTGTTATAATTAGTTTAGTGCTTTGCGTTGCGAGGTTGAGGGGGAGATTGTCTTGTGGGTTGCGGCGCCGATAAGAGCCCGAGTTCACTTCCTGTACAGGCCTAAAACACATTTCCTGCTCCGGAGAAACAATATCTCAAGCTGTATGTGTGTGTGTGTGTGTGTGGCTCGATGGTACACACACATATGTAATATCAGATGTGTTGAGAGCTAGTGTGTAGAGAACCACACTGATGGGTATGCGCGGCCACGTCGTGTGTGATTTCTTGGCGACGGGAGAGTCTGGGGTTTGAATTCCGGCCATGTGTAATGAGATGATTGTTTTCCCTAAATTATCTCCCAGTTCCACACAAATACATGGTGCATTTCCTCTCAAAGCTGCCTTTCTCGACCCTAACCACCACCCAGTTCCCTCTGGGACGGGTTGTAAGGAGCTTATCAGGGGGGTAAGGTGGTGGTGGGGACTCAGAAGTTTAAGGTCTTTGTTTCAATGATAATTTCACAGAATTGTTGATTGATTCGTTTATTTTTCTCGTCACGACGGGAACAAGAGCACGAAACTGAATTTAAATAATTGTATATCCAATGTCGACGGTACGGGTGCAGCTGTGCGGGTTTTAACATTCTCTGGAAAATTTGAAAAACTTGTATGACTAAAAGTTCAATTTTTTTTTTGTATGAACGAACTTTTAGAAGCGGCCAGGGTTCAATCCTCGGTCCCTGTACAGATTTATCTGATTGCCAAACCCTTCATTAACCTCTGACAAGACATCTTGTGAATGTGGGGGATTCCAGGCCTCCACCGTGGTTCGGATTCCACGTTAAACTGTAGGTCCTTCATTTCATCTCACAATCACCCTACCATTACACGTTAGTGTAAGAGCGTACAACCCGAACGGGTAGTAAGACGCGGTGCTAATAATAATAATAATAATAATAATAATAATAATAATAATAATAACTTTCAGAAAATACAAACATAATTCTGTCGCCACAATTGAGCTGCATGTCACATGACTTGACGTATGGCTATGTAAAAGTAAATCCAGTGGCTTTTATAGCTGTCATAAAAGGACCTTCCTGCGAAAATTTGACTATAGATGCTATTGGAACGAGGTTTATTTATTATTTCTGTGAAGCAGTTTTATTGGTGCATTAATTTGCTCCAATGTAGGTATTTTAAAAACAAGGTAGGATGATAGGTTTAGAAAGGTTTTTTTTCAGTCAGCACTGGACAAAATTAAACTAAATTACCGGTATTTATGATAAACATACCATACAAATCCAATACTTGAAATATAAACCAAAATATTTCACTCTTAAGAAAATACGAAGACTCGAGTTTTATAAGAAAGTATTTTTGAGCCTTGTAATATCTAATTATTTTTAAACCGGAGAAGATTTATTTCAACGCCATTTAATGAACAATATTATTTCACACAATCGCGCGTAGTTGGTTTTCATCAATTAAATGTCTCAATTTATTATTTAATCAAACAAAAAATGTGAAAGTAAGCTCATTAACTGAAATGTACAATTAAGGATTTTATTTGTTATTTTAAGAAAGTTTTTCGATTGCTGGGAAATTACTTTTATTCACAAATGATTTTGCACCCGATTCTGAATATGATTGCATTTTATATTATATAAGTATTTAAAAGTTGTTTAACACGAATTAGACTCGACAGAGTTAGTGTTTATTTGTTCGTTGTTTCATGAAATTGTATCAAGAAAAGTTATTATTATTATTATTATTATTATTATTATGGCCACCCTTTAACCTAGAACAGCATGTTGACCTTTCCATCTGGCTATAATATGGTGTAATCTCGTCTAGAACCCAAAACCCCCTGAAGTTGGCTACCCTGACAACGCAGCCACTAGAACAGTCACGAATCTGGTGGCAGGATGCTGAACTAACCCCCAATAAGAAATAACCCCCGTGTGTTTATGGCCGATGCTGAATGACGTAAGACTGAGAACTTCTGGAGGAGGAAGATAAAACCCTCAGAGAAATCGCACAATACTCGCTTGGAGAGAGGAATGAAAACCACCATGTATTTAAAAACCCTTTTGTTTGTCAGTTGAATGAGTAAGGTTGAATTAAGAGGACGCGTACCCACATTTGCATAGAAGAGGAGTGAATACCAATGTAGGGAAACCACCCTCAGTACACCTGACTGGTATTTGAACCCCGATCTCCCCGTCATCAGTCCAGTCTATTGCGAGAGTGACGCCGAGCTTAGACCATTCAAGCACCAAAGCGGGAGATTTTTAAATTGACCTTTGAGTATTCAGCCGTGACCTTCCGAGTCAGAAGCATACCCCAATTTTCATAGGAAAAACCTTATCTGATGGCTAGAACACTACTTTCATGTATTCATACGTCAAGTAATGTTATCTTTACCTGTAACTCTTAATGTAACGATCATAATAAAGTAAAATGTTATCAATATTTTAAGAAAAATGTTTATATTTTTTGAAAGATGACCGCTGCTCCAAATGGCCATTAGGACAAAAAAATCCATTTATATTTTTCGTGCGGCCATCCATCCATCCCATCCATCATCCATCTCAGGCTCACCGAAATTTGACTTTCGATTGTAACTTTAATGACATAACTATAAAATGAAAAAAAATGAAAAAACCGCTTGGTCGCTAGTCTTTTTTAGTTGTGCATCCTCTCACACACACATTCTTTGTACTCACTCAACTTAATAACGTGGCGGTGGCAAGCAATCCAGCCTTGTATCGGAGCTATACCTATCGGGATCTCATCAGGCGTGAGGAGGTGGCTGGAAATCATATTATTCATGCGGTTGTCGCTAGATGGAGTTGACGTCAGCTCGGTCTGGAGGGGGAGGGAGGAGAGATAGGGGTTTCTGAGCTCTTAGCGACTGATGTGCGTCACCTTTCAGATCAACCCCTCCCCCTCTCCCCTCTCAAAATGTGACAAAAATGAAATAGTACATCGAAGATAGTAGATTATTATCAGAGTTAAAATAATGATTATTATTTGAGTAACTGATATGAGTTAAATTGTTAGTGGAGGAAATTTGGAAACAATGATTTTATAAAGAGTGTCGTCGTTTTGTTATTGTTTCTTTAGGGATTAAAAAATATGAAATAGGTGAAATAACAGCACCGTCACTTTTTGGTCTTAGGTGGATATAGTATACACTCCGTTTATAATGCAAGGTAGCAGTCCTACCTTGAAGTATTACACTATGGCTCTATCTTTTGGGCCACGCCATAGTGGAACCAAGCAAGGTAATCTTGTTACCTTGCAGGATAAACCAAAGGTAAATATATTGGAAATAATATTACTATATTTTAATTGATTTTTACTTCTTCACGCTACCATAGTTGTATAGTAAATAAGCTTCTTAAACTTGTATTGGTGGTTGTTATCCCTTCCTGCAGCTTCGGGGGTAACTGGTTGATGTCACGACGACAGAGACTATGTGTTCCAACCCGTGTGGGTAGGGGTAGGAAAAAGGTCAGCGAGATTGTTCCAGCAACGTGAGTCGCGGTGGGAGGTAGGATAGAGACCCGGCAACGCGAGTCGCGGTGGGAGGTAAGATAGAGTCCCGGCAACGCGAGTCGCGGTGGGAGGTAAGATAGATTCCCGGCAACGCGAGTCGCGGTGGGAGGTAGGATAGAGACCCGGCAACGCGAGTCGCGGTGGGAGGTAAGATAGAGTCCCGGCAACGTGAGTCGCGGTGGGAGGTAAGATAGAGTTCCAGCAACGTGAGTCGCGTTGGGAGGTAGGATAGAGACCCGGCAATGCGAGCCGCGGTGGGAGGTAAGATAGAGTCCCGGCAACGTGAGTCGTGGTGGGAGGTAAGATAGAGTCCCGGCAACGCGAGTCGCGGTGGGAGGTAAGATAGAGTCCCGGCAACGTGAGTCGCGGTGGGAGGTAAGATAGAGTCCCGGCAACAGCGAGTCGTGGTGGGAGGTAGGATAGAGTCCCGGCAACGCGAGTCGCGGTGGGAGGTAGGATGGAGTCCCGGCAACGTGATTCACGGTGGGAGGTAGGATAGAGACCCGGCAACGTGAGTCGCGGTGGGAGGTAGGATGGAGTCCCGGCAACGCGAGTCACGGTGGGAAGTAGGATAGAGTCCCGGCAACGCGAGTCACAGTGGGAGGTAGGATAGAGTCCCGGCAACGTGAGTCGCGGTGGGAGGTAGATGATGGCGGGAAGAGAGGGAGTTCAGACAAAACTGCTCTTTACAAAACACGACAATTTATTAGCTCTTTCAAACGGCGTACCCGGCTTGGGTAGCCACTCTTCTACTGGCCTCTGACCGAGGAATCACCATATTAAATACCCTCCATTGCTACCTGGCCTTGTCCGATGGGAGAAAAGGGAGCTTCTCATTGGTGCGATAAAACTGAACAGTGAGGCGCAACAAGTTTGAATGTTATAGAGCGGTCACTCTCGCAATAGACTTGACTGGCGATGACGGGGAGATCAAGGTTCGAATCCTGGTTGGGTTAACTAAGGCCTTTACACTCCAAATCTCCCACTCCCCCGTCCCTTAAATTGATTCCCACTCTGTCTTTTCACGCAAATACGGATACATTTCCTTCAAAAACCTGACTTCCTTATCTATACACCATTAATGCTAATACGCGGATAGCACGAATGGGTAGTAAGACGCAGAGCAAAGAAACACGTGTTCCCCTCTAGAAAGGTATGGCCATGGCTTACGGTTAGCGGGCGGGGGGGGCGATTGGTTGTAGAAAAGCCGTAAAGTGGAGCCTCTGATTGTCAGTTTTCTTTACCTCCTTTCTCCACTCCCGGTGGAAAATGAAGATAGATCTTGTTTTGATTCCAGTGGATTACTTAACTCAATGGCTCGTACCGCATAAAGAGGAATAATGGAACGGGGGGGAGGGGAGTACTTAAAGAGAGAGTTAGTGGAAAGGAGACTTTTTTTGACCGGTATCCAAAGTACACCCCCGCGAGGTGAACTCTTGAGTCAATCAGCCCACAGTGCGTCTGACCTCTTTCACCCCCTTTCTCTACTATATCCCCGCCCCCAATTCCCTCTCTCTCTATCCCTCCTCTAACAAACTCTATTTTCCCTCGAGTTGCGAACAGGAGAACAAAAGAGGAAGGAGTGGCTGTTTCTTTCACCGGCCTGTGTGCGCGTGGACGAATGTTCACTGTTTCTTACAACGTTCTATTTTTAAATCTCTTCTGAAGATAAATAAATGAAACCTGAATCTTGAATTGAATAGCTTTTGTTCGCATTAATCTATTTGCCTACAAATACTCCAGTCACAAGGTATAACGGTAAAAAACAATTGAAGGTGAGTGCTGTGTCGTGTCGTGGGGTGTTGCCAGAGTAAGCAGAGCTTGATACAACTGTACCTGTCCCCGTTTGGCCAATCATACATAGTCTCTGCTCTACACACCTCACATGGGAAGAATGTATGGTTGTAAATTTGCGTGGAAGGAGAGTGGGGAACCACTCTCATTAGACCCGACAGAGGTTATAACCTCAAGCTACCCGTCATCAACAGGCCGGTCTAACACGAGATGTGATGCCTTAGACAGTTTGACCGCGAAATATATGGTTTGTGCTTGCCGTGAAATGAACCCTGGACCTTTTAGAGCAGTAAGAAGATTATCACCCGCCTCGGTGGCGTAGTCGGCTAACGCGCTTGTCGTGTTGAGCTCGACTGCTGAGTACGGGGAGATCGAGGTTCGAATCTCGGTCGGGTGAACTGGGGGGGGTTACTAAATGGTTTTCCACTCTCCCTCCACGCAAATGTGGGTTCACTTCCTCTAATTCAACCTTCCCAATTCCTAATCCATTATAGTAATTAGTACTTAAAGCGTATAACCCGAACGGGTAGTAAGACGCAGTGCTAAAAAAAAAAAGATTATCGGCGTTGAACCTTTTGAATATCTCTTCGTAATCATATTTCTAAGGTTGGTGCATGGTTTTCAGGGGTATTGGCAAGCCTGGGACCATGTTATATTAGTCCCCCCCCCCCTATCAGGGCTGAAGTATCACTAACCCTTCTCCCCTTTCCTGGCTAATATTTGGACAGGCCCTGAAATGAGGTCATACATTAACATATGCTATCTACTTCGCGGGGCTCTCCATGTGTGTGGCTTGTTGCCAGGGTAAGCAGAGTTTGTTTGGACTGTACTCTTGAAATGATCCCATCGCGTGGTCTAATGCGTCACACTCGCGTTCAACTGACCTGTCAATACCGGGAGATCGGGGTTCAAATCCCGGTGCAGTGTATTCTGGCGTTTCCTCCCTAATCTCCCTCGACACAAATGCAGATACATTTACCTTGATACTCTACCTTCCTCATTGCTACTAACCCAGCTTAATGAGTGCATGTGTGTACTTCGAATAGCGACTAAGACAAATATAACACCTGTTGGCCATTCATCAACGAACAGGTGACCTGGTAGTCTAGGGGTAAGGTGTCAGACTTCTGTGCTGGTGTCCGGGGTTCAATCCTCGGTCCCGGCACGGATTTATCTGATCACCAAACCCTTCCTTCACCTCTGACAAGACATCTTGTGAATGTGGGGAATGCCAGGCCTCCACCGTGGTTCGGATTCCACGTTAAACTGTAGGTCCTCCATTTCATCTCACAATCACCCTACCACTACACATTAGCGTAAGTGCGTATAACCCGAACGGGTAGTAAGACGCAGTGCTAATAATAATAATAATAATAATAATAATAATCAACGAACACACATCCTGCAATCCCGCAAGAGAGCTAATGAATAGATTGGTCATATGTGGGGCGGATGGGTGAGAATATATCACACGTACACTGCCAACACTCCACGACACGCCACTGGATGTAACACACCCACGAAAGCTATCAAAGAAAAGATACGGATTAAGGCTTGTCCATACGATCGTTCTCATCGTAGAAATTACGTCTTCAGGAACAAATTTTCTGTATTTCATTTTTGAATATCCATATCAATATCAATCAACCAAAGATAACGATAATGAAACTGTCGTTTCTTAAATCAAATACGACTTTTTCCAAGCCAGCGAGAAACCTCAAAATTTGGAGTCCGTATCTTAATCTTGGTAGTATTAGTTTTCGTTTCGATTCCATTAAAAGGAATATGCCAGAAGTTTTCTGGAAATTTGATTGCTAGTCGCAATATGTTAATAAAGTACCCCCATCCGGGGATTGAACCAAAGCATCCCGATTCTTTCTAGTCCCGTTACACATGGCTCATTATAAGCAGGTACATATTACAATTTAAAAACTCGTGGTTGGTTTTTGCTAGAACTATATCAGCAAGATACACTGTTATGGTTTAGTTCTCTATAGGATTCCCCTTTCCTTGAATTTGTGCAGCAGCATCTGCACGATTTGCTTTAATATGGCTCCTAGATAATACATTATCATCAGCCCGCTCAGAGGCCCCTGTCTCCCGTCTCCAGGTTATCATGTCCAGAAGCCCCTGTCTCCCATCTCCAGGTTATCATGTCCAGAAGCCCCTGTCTCCCATCTCCAGGTTATCATGTCCAGAAGCCCCTGTCTCCCATCTCCAGGATATCATGTCCAGAAGCCCCTGTCTCCCATCTCCAGGATATCATGTCCAGAGGCCCCTGTCTCCCATCTCCAGGTTATCATGTCCAGAGGCCCCTGTCTCCCATCTCCAGGTTATCATGTCCAGAAGCCCCTGTCTCTCGTCTCCAGGGTGCTCCGTCAACCCGCGCACCCCAGTCTCCTCGCTGTGCCGCACAGCTTGGTTTGGTTGGCTGAAGGTGACCTCGGGGTCAGGCCATGTGTATTGAGACTTTCCACTGTGCCTCCAAGCACGTGTTCTAAATCACACCTTTCTCACCGTCTTGGTGTAAACCCTCGGGTAGCCTTAAGAGGGGGAGTGCGGTGCCCGCAAACCTGTTTCACGTCTTACCACCCATCCGGTCTTAAGGTCCAGTACAGGACACATCACCAGGTGACGATATCAGTCGGTTGTTTGGAGCAGGAACTTTGTTAAGACCTCTACTACACTCAATATCATCTCTAAGGGAACTATGCGGATACTATTAGGAAACAGCGTCGTCATTCTCTGGTTTCGTGAGGTCAATCTTCCCTTAAATATAAGAAAAGTTTAACAACTCTGGTTGCTCAATATTGCCAGTGGATCCTCCTTCTGACATAGCTGAAAACAAGGAGATTTGGCAACAGTTAACAGAGAGAGAGACGTGCAGTTACCTCAGAGGTGATATTGGGTGTAGACTCGGTACCGTCTGCTGCCAGAACAGTTTGTTTACGTCCACTGAGAAAAAAGAGCGCGTCTCCTCACTTGTTGAGCCTCGTTAGATCCCTCCCCCCCCTCCCCCCCACCCAGCCCTTCTTACATCAAGATACTGTTTACTTTGTCTTCCTTGTTACCATTACTATTACACTGCAAGCTATATCCTGGCAAGATGGGGTAAAATTCCTCGGGAGCGAGCGTCTCGAGTTGACATCCTGTGGCGATGGTGGTCCTTGCTGCGTGTCGATAAGAAACATCGTCTCGAGCAATTACTGTAGGAACCAGTGCATTCCAATCAATTGATTGGTACACACACACACACACACACACACACACACAC
>CABFVX010005400.1:0-37824 GCA_902151425.1 Timema shepardi
GTGTCACAGAAATCGACATTGCGTCTTACTCTCCTGGTCCGACTCGAGGTGGTGCTGAGCAGGTATTTTCTGTAATGTAGATGTGTTAATACTGTTGTTTGTTTTTTATTTGCGCCGTATTTTACTAAGCGTCCGAGGTATCCGAATACTTATACCAATGGATTATTGATGAGGAAGATACAATCTAGAGGAAGTGTAAGCGCTTTTATGTGTAGGGCGAGTAGGTAGGCCGTTTAGAAAAACATCATCAGTACACCTGATCAGTATTCGAACAGCGGTCTTCTCATAATCGCCAATAAAATATATTGTGAGAGTGACGCCCCGAACCAAGCGACCATCGAAGCAGGTTGTTACATAAATAGTAAATATCTTGTCGCGTCTCATATTAAACGTTTAAGTCTCGGAACAAGATTATTTGTAAATCGTTTAAGGATATTAACAGCATTTTTTATAACGGTGTTGGTCGTTTGGACCAGACTATCACAGGACGTTTGGCGCAATAAAAGACTACCCCAGCTGAAATACAAGTGTCGTTTGGACCAGGCTGATCATAGGACGTTTGGCGCAATAAAGAACTATCCCAGCTGAAATACACGCGTCGTGTCATAGAACGTTTGGCGCAATAGAGGACTATCCCAGCTGAAATACACGCGTCGTTTGGACCAGGCTGATCACAGGACGTTTGGCGCAATAAAGAACTATCCCAGCTGAAATACACGCGTCGTGTCATAGAACGTTTGGCGCAATAAAGGACTATCCCTGCTGAAATACAAGCGTCGTTTGGACCAGGCTGGTCATAGGACGTTTGGCGCAGCTGTGAAAACACCTTTTCATCAAATCCTACCTTGTGCGTTTGCTTAATTCCGGGTCCCACTTCTATAGTAGAAGTTATTACAACGAATTGTGGTAGCGTGTGCATTGTCACGGGAGGTAAGAGTGGTAGTCTGGTAGCCTAAGCAACCTGGAGTACGCGAGGCATCTTAGGGGGTACGTAACATGTTGTATATATATTTACAAAAGTATGTAAATACACACATACATTTATCATGTATAACTCATCATTTAATACATTTGGATGTAATTTATTTTATTTTAGATGTAATTAATACTATAACTTGCATTATTCACCAAGATCTTTGGGGGTACAAAGTTTAATACAAATTAGATCAGGTTGTAAGCGAATTAAAAATGTTTAATACCGGTGACTTCAGTAACGGTAAAGGAAGTTGTGCTGTAATGACCGCAAGAGTTGTGTTGGCATTTTTTTTAATGAAGATTCACTCTCAAAAGTTATTGATTCATCCTAGGCCGAGATCTGATGTAAAAACAGCCACGTGGAAGTCTATGTTCTGGTTTTCTGGGGAAAAAAAGAAAAAGTGAAACCCCTGTATTAGGCAAAGTCGACGATTTCATAAAGTCCATTATTCGTTCAAAAGTACACTCCCCCTTCCCCCTTTTTTAAAAATGAACCTCCAGCATTGAAAAAAGTGTTTGAACTCGGCAATAGTGACCCTGACCTATCTAATTTAGAAAACACAAGTTTTTTCAAGCTATATAAAAGTATTGGTTTTAATTTATTTTTTAAGGAATCGCAAAAATATAATTATTGATAGAGACGATATTTCCTTATGAAGAATACGTTAATTAAGGGCTTTTCGTAATCACAGGCAGAAAGGAAGAAAAAATATTTAGATGTAATTTGGGTTAGGTATGTCCCATTTAAAGTTTGGGATGACCACTGTTAAAACTAAGAAACAGGCTTTTGACATGAATACGTCTTTAAATTTGCTACCATACGGGGGCAATCCAAAAAACCTAATGATAACAAAATCGGGGGATACAGTTTGGCGTTGTAGTTTCGAATCTATCCTCTACATTCAAAATTAAATTATACCACTGGATATCTAAAGGATCAAAGAATGCATTACAATACGCGAGAACAGTGACGCATCGCGCGCGGTGGAGGAGGAAGCGCCGCCATTTTGAGGTTATTTTCTTGCGCATCGAGATTTGCAATTAGTATAACTTTTGACTCGGAGAAGCTACGATGTTCGTTTGAGTTTTAATCGTCAGTTTTCGTCAAAATCTATCGATTGTATATAAATCATTAGTTTAAAGTAGTGACAGTGAATATAATAAGGTGTTAGAATAAAAATATATTATCAGTCTATCGATTGTATATAAAACATTAGTTTAAAGTAGTGACAGTGAATATAATAAGGTGTTAGAATACCAGAAATCTCGATGTATCTTTTATGCCATTTGTGTCGTACTTTTCGTATCACAGACCTGTAATTAATAAAGTTATATTGTAACACAATAATTATTTGTTTCCTTGCTGTTATCCTAAATACATGAATAAAAATATTTTATTTAAAAAAATATATAACCCGTTACATAAACATATTCACGTACAACACACGGCCGTGTCCATGACACAGCCACACCCTATTTTTTTTGGTCTGGTTTGTCTTCCGGCCTGAAAAATACAAAATTGCAAAGTGACCGTGGTTTTTTGGACAATGGCCTTATTTTCTAATCCAAACAAACGGTTGACTATCATGAAGAAATGAATGGTGAAGTGTTTCAAATGAAGTTCAAAGAAATTCTATCTAATTTATAACCAGGTAGTACAATCGTTTGGACAAAGCGATTTACCACAGTGTTAAATGTGATCACGTGCCTTCACAATCTTGGCTTAAAATCAATATTATCAATTGGCCAAAATCCCAAACCATCATTTTCAATGAAAATGGTGTGAAAGTCGAACTATTAAATGTTGTTAAAACTTTAAAATCATGCTATAAAAATTATGTTATTGACGATTTTGCCAAAAAACTGGCCACGCGGCTGCAAGACTTCCACCTTACCACTCTAATCTAAATTCTACTGAAATGGTGTGGAGCCAAGTAAAGGGATACGTGGCAAGACATAACTAAACTTTTAAGTTGCGAGAATTGTGTGGTTTGGTTGACATCGGACGTTTAGAGGTCACGCCTGAAAAGTGGTGAGCTTGGATTTAACATGTAATTGAGGAGGATAGGCTATGGGCATTGGATGGCTTAGAGGATAGTGTTGTCGACCGTATGGTTATAAATACTGGAGATGGCAAAGACAGCACCGAGGAAGATAGGCAAGAGTCTGTATGGTTATAAATACTGGAGATGGCAACGACAGCACCGAGGAAGATAGGCAAGAGTCTGTATGGTTATAAATACTTGAGATGGCAAAGACAGCACCGAGGAAGATAGGCAAGAGTCTGTACGGTATATAAATACTGGAGATGGCAGTGACAGCACCAAGGAAGATAGGCAAGAGTCTGACTCCAGTCTCAGTGGGAATGAACTTTTATCCGACAGTGATTAGGTGTTTACACTCTTGTAAGTAGTTTATTATCATTCTGCATGATTGTTGCGTACTAGGAAGGGTTAGGTTAGGCTAGGGAGGAATGTGGTTTCTCCTTGATAAAAGAGAGGGTGGATATATGGGTCTCCACTTTGTTTTTTCATCATAACTATCGCAGACGTTCTTAAATTGATCTGAAAATATCAGAAAACACTTCGGAGTGTTCTTAACATAATGCCAATGGAATTAGGGATATTTTTATAAAAACATTAATATGGAAAATATTTTTCAAAATATTACTACACTTGGTCAATAATAAAATTTGTGCTGGTAATATGAGCCCTTAGCTTAGGAACAGAAATTCACTAAAAATAAAAGATTCACATTTTTATTTGAACACCATTTTGTTATATATTTAAATGTACATTGATAGTACAAATTTAAAAGTGTAAGTTGAAGTTAAAAGTTAAGTGTCCATATTGACTTGCAAAAATCACAAATGTGTGTAAATGTCTCACATCCAGCACAGCACATTCATTGTGAGCCCATAATCCATACACTGTATCCACAATATACCCCTTCTGTCTGATGAAAAAACTCCTTCACAGAAAATACAAACGGCATCATCACTATCAGGACGAGGAACGCCTATTTCAATTTTTGGAAGACACTCGTCTGAACCAATATTGAACTCTTCATCCGATTCTTCAGCTAGGAAAATTAGCTTTCTTTGTATATATTTCTTCAACTTATTTTTCCTTTGGTCTTGTTGTTTCACTGATGGCGGTTCATTTCCCCTAACAAATTTCTGTTTCTTATCTTCTTTTTCCCTTGTGTTTCTGCCTTTTTCTTCTCAGACTCTTCTAATGCAAGTTTATAGGGGGATGATGTTATTTTTGCAGCCTTCATTAACTTTGGTCCTTTGTCATCTTTATTTTAGGTTGTGGAAATAGCCAAATATATTTTGATGATACAAGATTATACTTCTTCACTAAGGAATATCCCGAGGGGCCGGCTTCTTCCCAGTCCTTTGCACATGGTGTATCATCTCGATCTCATTCATTAGATTTGGCGACAGAGGGCATAGTGGAGTTAACGTCCTGAGTCAGTGATTGTACCTTTTATGTAACATTCCTGCCCTTGTTTTCTTCAACGCTTTGTAGATCAACCACTTCCATATCAACTTCTGAAGCAACAAAATATGTGTTGTCGAACATCTGTCGGTTACAAGGATAGATTCCGATAGCCTTGAACCCATTTAAGGCTATTTATCCAGCTTTGACACTTCATATATGCACTGCCCAAATGTTGTGCTATGTCGTATGGCCCGAGAGGTCTGGTGTTAGAATGTAGCATCCACTGTCTAATATTTTCACTGTAATAATGTTTCAATGGCCCCATAAAGGTTTTGTATAATGGTTGCATACGGTGGGTCGTGTGTGAAAGAAGACTTAAAATTGTTAAATGATTTTTGCGGGCAATATCTACAAAATTAATGTTCTTAGTGTGGCTGTTGTGCCCATCAAGAATCTGTAAGACATGATCTTCTGCTGTTGGTTTTGTTTTCTCGATAAAGTGATTAAGACATTCAGTAAAGAGTTTACCTTAACCACGCTGATACCAAAAAAACCATAGAAATTTAAATTAATAAGTTCGAAAATAATCATTTTGAAAGGTTTCACATAGTATAACTGAAAGAGAGTTTTGAAGAATATAATTAAGTCTAAGTTTAATTTGCCGCTCTAACCTAGTAAGCCAGTGATACAATGAGTGCTCACACAAAAGAAACATCCCAATATATAGCCGGCGCGAATACATAACATGCCCACAGAGAGAGGGAAAAAGGTAGGGGAAAATGGAGTGGAAGAAGGGAGACAAAAAACGATTAGGAAGGATTACGGTGACTTTAGGAACTCGTAGAAAGTCCTGGAACCATCCGGGCGGTGTAAACGAAGAATAAACTCGTGGAGTTGCCGTCACTCGTTTGTTTCTGGGCGGGGCTTCCTTCATGAGCAGACCATTTGATCATATCTCCATTTAGTCCATGGGATTGAGTTCTAGGGAGATAATGTCGCGACACATGTGGTCCGGTGTTTAAGTTCAACAGGGCAGAGGGTGAGTGTTCTCCCATTTGATTGAGCTTGTTGTTTTCTTTTTGTAACAGGGCTACAATCATTATAAGACATTCTGAGAAAATTGAATTTTCTCAATTAGAATTTACGCATCAGACAGAAATTTTTAAAGTAATTTTTACGAAAAATTGGGGCTGTTCATTTAGTTTGTAATATTGATCAAAGTTTAGAAATAAAATGTAATCAAAATCGTTAAAGCCAATTGTGATAAAATCAATTGTTTTCTCTTTCCGCCCTTAAGGAAACTACCCTTAATTTTAGGGTTGGATATCCAATTCCAAAATTTCCTCAGGGTAACCGTATGAAAACCAGTGGCGTATTCTGAAAAAATTAATAGGTATGCTGTACTCTAAAGGTCACAAAACAGATTTGGGGGCCGAGGAACCTCAACCACCGTTGCTCAAGAACGTCACGGGATTATTTCAAGGGATGTATTTGAAGATGTGTCCCTATAGAACAGTGGTTCTCGAACATTTATTATTTCCCCTTTGCCGTATGCTATCTTAGGAAATTTTGAGCCCCTCGCCCCACCCTACTCCCATATTCTCTCTTCTTTTATTTATCCATAACGATGATTACCATCCACTCAAAATGTAATAAAAGTATCTCCATGGTGTCAGCCCGCATTCAGGCTATACCTACCGATTGACTACCAAACTGTTTGGCGAATTAGTGCCAACTCTTGCGGATAGAGGTTGTCATGTGGTCAGCACAACGACGCCTCCAGCCATTAAACTCGGTTTCTATACCAGAGCCACTACTACTTTATTCCAGTAGATCCTTATTTATCCAGCCTAGGCTGAATCTAACCCGTTCCAGACCCACTGCTTCCCAGATAATCTGGACGCGCCGGGAATCAAAACCGGGACCTCTGGGTCCATAGCCAGAACCTATGCCTACTAGATCACTAGGCACATTTCTGAATGCATAAGAGAGACAGAGCCTATATAATTAGCCTAGTGTAATTTAAAGCACACAATTAGCAATACTCAAAGCAAAAAATTATAATAAGAGTAAAATGAAGTGATAGATCGATCAAGCGTCTATCAGATCTTGCTAAGAGAGAATCAGGTGGATTATCCATCTCACGTTGCAATTAAAACTATTTCTTAAAGCCAACTTATCTCACACAATGCTGCATGGAAACAACGAGTCTCCCAACTTGATAACTTATGCTCCAGAAGCTATTTAGATGCGTAAACTCTGACTAACATGGGGTAGATTATCTGGGACTATTAATACTCGATCGTTACGTCATTGGTTTATTGCTAAGATATGTAGACATATCTTTTGCTGTAAGCAGTGGTGCACCCAAGGGGTAGAGGGGCAAACAAGGTATTTGACCACTCCCCCCTCTTTCCCCAACACTACAAATAATGTTAATATAAATTTAAATAATATTAAGCATAACTAAAAGATTTAGCATTGAAGATGAGTCTAATGTGTATGCTACATTTTAAGACCAGGCTTCAGACTTAAGCCTAATATTCAAAATGTTTACCGTTACACACAAAATTAATAAACAAAAAAACATACAAATAATAGCTTCGATACCATTTGTATTATTTAAATCTCATAATTACTATAAAACTACTCCATATAATTTATAAAAGCATTTAATATTCATAAATATTCTCGGCCTTCAGGGCTGAGGAGGCTGTGCAACCCCAAACCCGCTCTCTTCATCAATTGCATTCTTGCTACAGCCTTGATTGAATGCCTCCCCCCCAAAGTAAATGGCTTGGTCCACCACTGATTAAGAAAATTATAAGAAAATTTAATTTATTTTACCGTTATCTTTTAAATCATCTGGAAATGGTGAAATTACACTCCTGACTTTTGGGATTCTTTGATGTATAGTTATATAAAATCACAATGGCTAATAAGTCGTTAATGTAAAAAAACAACTAAAAGAACACTATTACAACTCAACTATCCTTTCTACTAAAGAAAAACAAGAATTTCCATCAACTACGATTAAAATAGCCTCGTCACCCGCTCCTTCACCACTCTATAAGTGCTGAAATGTCTAAATTTGAAAGAGTGATTAGATGTGTTTGCCAAAGCCATGATAATACATGTGACTAGAATACCTAAACATATATCAATGTATTTATTTAGTGTATAATTTAAAGCTTGTTACGTATAGTAGATATTATTTTACAATTATATATATTGTATGTATTTTTACTTAAACTATACTAAATTAGATTAATAAATAAACATCGTGAACTTAAATCTTTTTTCAATAGTTGGCACAATGCTTAACTTGCTTCACAAGAACAGCATGACCTGGGGTGTAAAAACCCGAGCTCATCGGCCAATTACTTATGGGCCAGCGGAAAGGAATGTGTTGCAACCCCCTAGATATTTGGCAAGTTCATTAGAGCCTCCCTAGCTTGCCTTGCGGTTTTCAAGCAGCAAGCCCTGGGTTTCCTATTGTGCTGAGTAGAACCTTTTGGAAGAAGAATGATTTAAAACACAGTATTCTTTGAATATGAACCAATATTAGTTTTAAATTAATAATTCATAACAATTATATTTATTAACAATTTAAACATTAGTGTTTACATAGCTCACACACAGCATTGAATTAAACAAAAAACTAGTCCATATGATTATGGGTATGCGGCGCAGGACTATCATACCAAGAGAATACGCCACTGATGAAAACCCTAGATACCGAGTCTTAGCCCAATCGGTAAAATAGTTCAGGCTCTAGCCCGAGGTACAAATTGACAGACAAATTGACAGACAGACGGCATTGCGAAAACAACTTTGCTCTACCTTAAGGAAGGTAGCGAGAAAGTAAAAATATTGATATTGGTCCCCAAGGGTCAACACTTCGTATTAAAATGTCGACTTCCAGTTTATAATTTTTAGAGTAATAGTCTTTATTTTATGTAAGATGTAGCCTACTTTTTAAACAACACCAGCATGTAAATCTAACTTAAATGTATAATAACCATTATAACTCTATTTTATTATATTTTTGTATTTTATTTAAACCCTAAGCACTTGTTGTAAACAGTAGTTATGTTGTACCAGGGCCAGGATTTTGATGACCTAAAATGTGTCAAATCATTATCCATAAAATTACACTTAAATTATTTTTTTAATACTTTAAATTAACCAAAAGACCCAAAAAAGTGAATGCAAACTCTATGAATGCACAAGAATAAATCAAACGCGCACTTCACAAGTGGAAACTAAAAAGTTAGTAATGCAAAACCCCAATCAAACTTGCATTCCATTAAAAATTAACCTTGATTTATAATATTTTTGGTGTGAGCATTTTTTCATGTTAGCATTTTTCGTGCGGGCATTTACCCTTGTGTGCATTTTTCCGTGTGGGCATTTTTCCTTGTAGGCATTTTTCCGTGTGAGCTTTTTCCTGTATTTATGACCGTGGGGTTTTTTTATGTGCGGAATTTTCATGTGTGCTTTTATCGTTTGCGCTTTTTTTTCCGGTCACCGAGAATTAAATATGTAGATATATGCATCGCATCACGTGAGTATGTAGTAAGTCTACATGTCGCGTGAGAGCAGTGTTCAACCAGACTCTAGACAGGAAGGGCGAATCATGGTAATTTAATTCAATTTAATGTCTTAGAACGGCTGCAAAAAACAAATGCAAAGTATATATTTAATGAAATCAAAAGAATCATTGAAAATATGGTGTTAGGTGGGAAAATGTAGTAACTGTGTACTTTGATGGAGCTTCCACTAAGGCGGGTGATGGAACAGGAGTACAGGCAAGATGTAAAGGAGATGAATGGCTCCACTATGTACACTCCATCGAGATTGAAAGGTAGCAACTTATAATTCACTGAGCCCGTAAGGTATAATATACCTCCACACATCTGCAGAATAGTTTTCCTAGCTACGCCCAACACCTAAGTTAGAGAAGGCCTTAAGTCGTTAAATTATTTCTTGACTGTTGGGAAGGAGTGATGGGGTAGGAGTTATGTCTTTTAGCGATGCCCAAATGGTTTTATTTAATAAACCACACCTTTTCTTAGTCAAAGTATTAATTATTAAAGAGTTTTTTAAAACTCAGCTTCTTACAAATAGAGTAGAAATCCTTTAGATTTAATCTATTACTTAAGTTACATGTGTGGAATATAATAATTAATCATTAATAAATTTATAATTGGCTATAAACAGTAATGAAGATTCTGGAAAAGGGGAGACTTGCTTTATGTTACCATGTAAAACCATTCAATGTGGGCAACAGTGCCCAAATAACGTTTGACGTGGTTAAACTTTTAATAGCTAAAACAATTACCAGCCCGTATGTTAATGAGAGCAAACATAATTAATTAACTTAGTATGTAAATATTAGTTATTGATTTTATCATTATCTTAACAATAAAATTAATTTATTAAATCAAACCATTCGGGCATCGCTAAAAGACATAACCCCTCCCCCATCACTCCTTACCAACAGTCAAGAAATAATTAACGACTTAAGGTCTTCTCTCTCTAACTTAGGCGTTGGGCGTAGCTAGGCAAACTATTCTGCAGTCATGTGTGGAGGAGTATCATACCTCGCGGGCTCAGTGAATTATAAGTTGCTACCTTTCAATCTCGACGGAGTGTACATTGCTATGCAGAGTCTGAATATTGACCTAGTCAGTGCTTGTGCATCACACAAAAATAACCCCTTTATTTTTTATAATCATCCCGCTTATTTATAATTTTATTGAAAGCAGCCCAGAACGACACAGTGCGTTTGAGGAGTTGATATAGGGTGGACATGCCACGCTGAGGCTGTTCATGCTGTTCGGGAACTGTTAGTGGCAGCTATTGAAGAAATGAAAAAATAAGTTACTATTGAAGATACAGCTGGCATTAAATTGAGAGTCACAGGCAAAGGCATATTACTACAAATGCAATCGTTTATCTTGAATGTAAGTTTAGAAATAATGGAACCGATCCTTCAGATGCTACTTAAGAGCAGCAAAAGCCTTCAATCGACCATGGATCTGTGTGAGGCCATAGATTAGGCACAGATCCTGTCTGAAGCTTAAGTTTAAATGATACACGATGAACTAATATTTTGAATAATGTATGCTAAAGCTGAGGGCTTCAGCAAGAAAGACCATATTTCGATACCGAAAACAAGAAAGAGTAATGTGTCTGTATTTTTGAATGAAACTCTTGATACGGCTGCTTCTGACAATACTAATAAAGACAAAATCAAGGTTTTCACTTACTATTCTGTTTTATACTCTTTTACAAGGCTTGAACTTAAGGTTTCCCAAGAGACCAAACAGGTAATCAGCAATGTAGGGAAAATCATTCAAATTAAACTTAATGAATGAATAAAAGAGGCACATTTGAGTAAAAACTTCGATTTAAATATTTCTGTATAGTGAAATGAAGTGAGGCTGCTGTGAACTAAGAGGACACAAACTTCTCCCCTACCTATGCACATGATTGGCTGAAGTGGTTGTCACAGTTCTGCAAGGGAAAACTTATGAAAACGTTATTGTATCCTTTAGAAAAATAAGTCCTCCCAGTTACGAGATGCTCGAGCGGGAGAAGTTTCTCAAAAATTACAATTGTAAAGTCAAAGCTGCGTTAGACAATAGAGCAAGAAAGACTTAATTCTCTGATGTTCCCATCTATTGAGCAGGGCATGGATATGAAAACTAAAATTGTATATGTTATTGATGACTTTTAAAAAATAGTACCTTTTACCAGTAGGATGTCAATATAAACGTTACACTATTTTACTTCCCAATTACAGTTTATAGAATAAGTTTAATAATCAAGGAATTTATTAATTTAATCAATAGCACCTTAGATTTTTTATCTCCTTTCTAACAAAATATATACTTTTTGTGATCTTAAAGAAAATAACAATTGAGTAGAACAATGTTTCTTAATTTTTCTGTAATATACTATTCTGACATGTTCATTTTTCATAAGGAAAACAAGCCATTAGTGTTAATTTAAACCATGGACAGGGAAAGTAGATTAGACTAATTCGGGAAGGGGGTGGGCTAAGAACTTAAGTATTTTTTTAAGTATTACGAATACTGTAAAAGCTGCACAAAAAAACAATCATAATTGACTAAAAAAACTAACGCCTAAGATGATCAAAAAATGCTAGCAGCATGAACGTGAAATTAATTTTACAGTTTTATGGGGAAGATTTTGAACGCAGGATCTCGCAGCTCTGGATAGTAATAATAATAATGTTGTATCTACCCCCAACACCTATCTGGAGATTATTTATTTAGATAAGGTAGCTCATAAGTACTGGGATTCACCCCCCCCTCCCCTTTACTTTCATATCTTTATAGATTGAATTCACTGCCATAACTGCAAATTATGGATTAATGAGGATTATGTTTCGAAAGTAGTAGCTCAACTCTGGAAAACGCACCTGAACATTTTGTATGCATGTTATATATACTAATTTTACTTTACTATTTTGAAAGACATTTAATTATTCATTAATTAATTTTTCAAAAAACGTTAGTTGAACTTTATATGAAATTTTGTAAAGTATTTTATACATATGCATTCTTCAGATACATTTTCACTTAATATAATTAATAAGCTATTATTGAACGTGTATATATATATATATATATTGGTTACATATTTCTCTAAATCATATTTTGGAATCAATTATAGTTAAAATGGCCCAAATAGCCTCGCTCTACCATATGCATAGTTCCATCTAAGACCTAACAAATCAAACGGCAGTTATTCACTGGAAGCGAGTCGAAACAAACCGTGCAGAAATCGTGTCATAAAAACTATTTCGACCATACAGCTGCACTTGCTGTGACTATCAGCTGTCACTGGGCTGACTGAAACAAATCCATCCGCTGGGTGTGTATGACCAGCTCCTGGAGCTGACAACAGTCGGTAAACTTGTTCAGAGAAATACATATGAAAACAGAACAGTTAAATACTGAAACATTATTGTAATCCTCTTACACGCGCATCGGTGGCAGAACGGTCTAGGGCGTCACTATCACAATATACTGTATTACCTGTGACCAGTAAGTTTGGGTTGAAATCCCAGTCGGATGTACTGAGGATGTTTGCTCCTAAATGATTTTCTAGTCTCCGTCAACGCGTATGCTGGTACATTTACTCTAAATGTTACCTTTTTCATTCTTATCTCATTGGTGTAATTATATGAGACTATCCCGACGACTAGTTAGAAGTAGTGCAAAACAAAGGTATGTTTAAATGTAAGTATGTTACTATACCTCTTTTATGATGATTTTGTCCTTTGATAGAATTTTTAAATTCCCTTCCATATTCGCCCGCCTGGCAAATATGTTCTGTAAAATTGAGATCTGACATGAGGTAACTTCGGTTACGGTTCGTTTTTCTGAACTCGCGCATGCGCACACAGGGGCTCTAGAAGATCTTTGAAAGTGTGTGTTGGGGGAGGAGGGCTCAACTCCAGAGGTCCTGACCCAGTAAAACTTTAGGCCCTGGATTATTTTTGAACCTATTTGAAGGTGGTTTATTTTTCACGTGTAGTACATTTTTGTATTTCTTTCTTTGTTAGTGTGTATAGTGTGACAGCTTAGAAGGGAACTTTGGTCGAGAGGAGTTTTAAAAATAATCGTAGAGTTTAGTGCACACAACTAAATAAATATTTCCTTTTTTTGTTTTACATGTGTGGACGTGCCGTGGGTCTTACTGTCTGCCAGGGCTATCCACAACTTATTAGGCCTACATATTAGGGAGAATGTGAGTGGAGGGCATACAACACCTGGGAGGAAAACATTTAAGTATCAAAATGTCTTCCTATAGTATTTAATATAGGACACAGCTCTCAAATACAGATATAATGTTCGTTTGACAGTTTTGAGGAAAAACACAAATGTTGATAGGTGATATTACAATACTTTTGTTACTATCACATTTTAAATGTATTTTTGGTCTCTCGACAGAGAATGAGAAACGATCATATTATTTACCCACCCACACTTTTTATAACTTTGAAATAAATAAGTTATAATAATGTTTTACAAACGTCATACAATGCCCTTAATGTACTACTATTCATCCACCATATTATATAGAAAATTAGATGATCATATGGCTTCCTATATGAATATATGAATGTAGTTTTAGTAGCTTTTGTAACTATCAGACACTAAGGTCGTTAATAATAATCCTATATACCATTTGTAACTTAAGTCTTATGATTACACATTGGCCCTATATTCTGGTGTGCTTTCACTTTAAAATATATTATCAAGGGTAATGACTGATAAAATTTTAACGCCAGCTGATTTCTGCTAATACAGTTGAATTTTTTTTTTACATACATTAAAACAGATCTGACAAAGCATACGCTTTAAAAGTCCTTTAATTCCCCAGGTTTTCTATACCAAAGAATGTGTACTTTCACAGGAAGGTGTTTTATAAAAAATGATACATACAAAATCTAATAATTTTCATTTCCTTCCTTTAAATTCTTGCCATGAATATCATCAATAAATCACACTAAATAGGGATAAAACTAATAGTTTACATCTAGTGATATTCTCTAGCCTACTTTATATTTCACAAATTAATGCTTAAAAAAATTGAAAATTTCAATGATATTTTATAATTTCTCTGACTTACCCTTAACTTTTCACGTCACACCCAATTTCTTTACTTTTAGAGAATGTTCTTGTTTACAAGTGCACTCAGTTTACCCCGAATAGTAGTAGTTTTACCTCGTCAGACTACACTCTGTCCCATGGGCGTAAGAAGAGTTTAATTTTGGGGAGGTTTAAAATTTTAAGTTTATAACATGATGTTTAGACTTCTGAAAAATAAGAAAATTGTTTTGAAAAGTGGTGGCAGAACCTTATTTGTGTGAAAGAGGAAAGGGGAGGGGGCGAAATAACAAAGAGTTTTTTAATAACTTTTCTTCCCCGCAGTCTATGTTTGAAAATTGGGCTCCCTTAGAATTTATCTGGAATGATTCTCGCCTGGAATTCTTTGAAAATTAAGATACCTTTAGAAACTATTTTAAGTGGTCTTCCGCCAATAAATTTTGAAAATTGGATGTTTTTAGATGATAAACTACTATCTCTAAAGATAGTATTGCAGAATAAAATTAAGATAAAGAGTTTTGTAAACTAACTTATTTAAACATTCTTTTTCTATCAACATTAACAACTTCGGGGACTGTCGGGGATATGTGGGGGGTTTGAACCTCATACCCCTTCCCCCCTTTCGCTTTGGCTATGCTGTGTTTCTTTTCTAGACTACACCATAGTTGAACCATGCAAGTTAAGCCTGTTACCTTTCTGGGTAAACCAAGTGTATGTATCAACCCTGTCAAGGCTCATACTTTGAAAGTCAGCTTACTGGAACTTCAAACTAGGGTTGGTTAAATCACAACAATGTTTTAACGGAGTTTTAAAAATATAATTTTTTATTCAAACCACAACACGAAAACCTGTTAATAAATGTCCAGTTTTTTTAATTTTACCACTGTGAATAAAGATATGGCTAAAATAAAATTTGAACTGTGGTTGAAAAACCACCTCGTGTCCAAACTAAATTTACAATTCAACTATGAAATTTTATCCATTTGTACTTATCCGTGTAACTTGGCTTTACTATCCTGGCATTTCTTTTATTTACGAAATCACAAATGGCCCTAATGTTAGCTAATATATTTTTATAAAAGAGTTTTTTTGTGTGACAGAAAAATATAAACTGCAAAATTAGAGCGTTTCGGTTTTATATTAAATTAATGTCTTCATAACTTAAAACTGCCAAACTGATGGTAGCAGCTGTATCTTTTTATACGTGGGTTTTGAATTTACTTGGGATATACATTAAAGGGTGGGGGTGGGGGTTTGAGATAGTTCCAGTCTTTCGGTTCCTCTTGTTCTGTAGCCCCTGTGCGCACACAGTGGAACTGCTGGAGAACCGCCCTCTTATGGTAGTTAGTAGGTATTTTAAAAGTAATCCAGTGGGTTTCGAATGAGAGAAAGTGAATGTAGCATTACCATGTGCGCATTTGAAAGGGACAATACATATGGGATGTGACGTTAACCGACTTGCTATCTTATTTCAAACAGTTCGTTATGTCTTTAATCGCACCACAAGTTAACTTTTTTTCAAAAAGATTGCTCTCCCAGCAAAGTATCACTCGTTCCTCGGTGATTCATTCATTTGTTCCTACCACACTAGCAAGCATTATTAGTACATTAATGTATAGCCTGAACAAGCAGTGACACGCACTCATTAAACAACGGTAATAAAAAACTAAACAAATTATCCACTAATAATATGTTTCATTTATTGTTTTTAGGCTATTTTATTTATTAAAGTTTTCCTTATCAACTGTATTTTTATATGCATTAATTTGTTATTGAAACTACAAATATTCCCAGATCGATACATGAATATTTTCCAAATGTTTAGCACCTGTTGTGAAACATTAGGTCAAATATAAATTAAACACATGTTTTCTAAATATAAAATGTATTATGGTGTACTTAAGAGACCCGATAATTATGGTGCCATTAAAACCGGGTTTCTGAATATTTAATTAAAGCATCAAATTAATAGAGAAATAAAACCTAAGGTTATTCATGTTAATCAACACAAAACGCCATGATTAAAATAATCGCTAAATGTGAATGGTAATTGTTGATTGTCAAACATAAAACACTAAAACAATATATATTTGTATCGAAAAGCAAACTAACTTAATTCTGAATGATACATTTTACCGCCAATAAACAATTTCCCAAATGATTCAAAGGCTTCAGTGTAAAGTGTTCTTGAAATGATATGCAGTCGTTTGGAAGCCGAATAGGGCATTTTGAAGGGTATTTTAAAGGGCATTTTGAAGAATTGGGGTTATGGGAAACAAATACGTCCGAACTCTATATTCAGGTTTAAATTTAAAGGAATATTCGATAAACTTCAAATCCTAGATTAGTTAGTAGCATCGCCATGGTAATGTTTGCAGTTGAGGAATGATGTCAATGCAAGCTATGAGAGAGATATAGTGAGTGGCCTTTTGTCAATGTTAACTATGACAAATGTCTTTTTATTCACTCTAAAAGGGGTTTATCACTACGGCGACCCGATTGCAAAATGTTACCAATAAAGGTATATCTGTCAGGGCGAACGTTTCATAAACACTTCCAAACACGACTAAAGGAGTGCAAATGCATTCACTTGAATTATGATTAAGGCGGCCGCCTCGGTCAGTGAGAAAGTATCTATCGCTGTCAGACAACACGGCTTTAAATACAATGGGCTGTGCCGTTTTCTGGTATTACTTCTCTATTCTGTCTACATGCTTACACTCCCTTTCACCCTTCCCCACTCTTTGTCATGTGAATAAGAGAGGAAAGAAAACTGCGAAACTTCTTATCTCAAGGTAAAGAAAGAGGAAAGCTCGCTGCTAGTTCTTAAATATCTTAAAATTTTATGTTGTGAACAAAAACAAAATTATTGTATTTATTAAAGGAAGACATCTAAAGCCCTTTTTCATCAAGCCTAGTCTCATAGCTCCGTAAAAATGCTTAAACAGTCGCTATGAGCTAATGTCACATATTCAAACTTTATTTTCTATAAATAAAACTCAAACTATTGGACTGTTAAGTAAAAAGAGAAGTGTTGGAGCCTTTGAACTTATTTTGGCGTGAGCTATATTTTGAAATGACGAATTATAGAATTAAATAATGCGTTGTAGTTGGAGCTAAATGTCTTCGCGGTAATTTCTCAGTTGCACCCAACCTCTTAAAATTATTTTAAGCATTTAAATGTTTTTATAAACAAATATAATAATAATTTTTATCTAAAAAAAAATGTGACCACATGGAAATCATATTGGTTTTACGAATTTTTTTCCCTAGAAGCCCGAGAAATGTAGCTCAATTTTAGAAAAGCATAAGTTAAATTTTTTGTACTCATTTGATAGTAAGTAAGTATGCAATCAAACGATAGGATAGCAGAAACACTCTTTAGGAATATGATACAATTTTCATATAAAGCATAATCTAGTAAATTACTGATAGATTTGCCTGATTCAAAGACCCGTTTCGACCTTGATTTACACCTCTTCAATTATAGCGTCCTTATAATGGCCTCTTCAATCATATTACCCTCAAATTTGCTTCTTAAATCGTAGCGCCCTCATATGACCTCTTCAATCATATTACCCTCAAAGTGGTATCTTCAATCATAGTGCCCTTATAGTGGCCTCTTCAATCGTAGCGCCCTCATACAGGGTGTCTACCCAGTTAGAGGAACAAAAATTCGTGACTTTTTGGTGACTTTTTTTGACCACAAAATATCTTCGGGGGTGTATAGCCCTAACGGGCAGTAAGACGCGGTGCAAAAAAAATTCCTTCGGTAAACGGTCGAACATTATATTGTACATCGGGCCTAGATATTATAATAACAAACACAAGTAAAAACTATTACTATAATCATACCAACAAGAAAACTTACTTGTAATTAAAGATGTTTGAAGCTCCCAGAAGCTGAAGTCTCTCAACAAACATAAAAATCTAATATTGTTCAAATTTGTCACCTAATATTTAGTTTATACACAAAATCACAACATACAGGATTTACATCTGCCTCAGTCGTTTCTTCTCCAAGTCGATTTCAGTTTGAAGTGCTGAAGCCTCTTCTTCAGCCTGTTGGAGAAGTTTTCTTTTCTTTGCCTCGAGTTTATTTACAGTTTCCAATGTTGTTTTTGATCTGTTAGCTTCTTCACTTTCTTTCTTCTTCATTTCTTCAATTGCTTCCCTCCTTTTGGAACTTGCTCGCCTAGCTGCATGCAGCATCCCACTTGTAAATTCCACATTCTTTATGCCACCTACCGACTGAACCATTGAATATATGCTGCGTTGGGAGATTAGAGAACGCTCTTTCATATTTTCAACCAAACATTCCTTGTTTACTGAAAAACCTCTTTCAACAGCACTGTTTCCATGGAACATTGTAAATATCATCGTGCAAAATGACAGCAATGCCTTGCAAGCTTTTGCATTAATGAATATGTTGAAGAGAAAAGAATCTAGTCTGGTTTCATTGAAATTAAATGTCTTCATCTCTTCTTGAACAGAAAACTGCTCACAGATTTCAAGGTAGTTTTTTCTTATATGTTCAGCTTCAATGTATGCAATATGGTTGTTTGAAGTGAGTTGTTCGAGTGCTAATGTTAACCCGTTGTACTCTTAGAGTGCCACTAGTCATTACTGCTTGTGAAAGGCATGAAGCACCTTTCACCATGCACTTTCGTAATGGAGACGTAGGCCCAGTCAGTTTTTGAAATATTTTCACTAAGAAGTGACTGCAATCTTTTCTAAAGAACTGTACATCAAGCTCTTTCACATTTTTACAAAATTTCTTCGCACCAAAACCTATGTCTACGTCCGAAAAGCTCAATAGTTTTGATTTTTGATATCAATTGCCAAGAGCTGTCTTGAGTTTTTCACATTGCTTATAGCCTTTGCCTTAAGGACACGAGCAGCCATGCTACGTGCCATCGAATAAAGTTCGGCATGTACAAAGGGCAACATTGGATTGTCATTTTGAAATATTTTAAGATATGGTTCCACTTCTCTTACTACTGACTGTAAGAAAAAGAGTTTTGCTTCAAGAAGGTTATCTTTTAGGAAGTCTCGTACAACACCGAAATTCTTTGTTTCAGGTGGTTTGGAACACACAAAAGCCACATATTTCTTTAAATTCGGAATAATTTTTAAGGCTCTTTCAATTACTTTTGAGTTTTCCACACATCTGATGTAACACATTTTAAGTGGAAAGAGGTCTGATCTCCTTTAGAGGATGTAATCAGATCTTCGAGATGGAAAATCTTTAAACAGATAATACAACTAACGCAGAAAATTATGAACTTGCCATTCACATTTATTATGAGCTGTCTTATAAGCCCCATGAACTGTATGAAGAGATCATGTGCCAACATCAATAGATTTCTTGTCTTCAGAGTTATCTACATTTTTTCCCATTATTTGATTTAAGTCCTTAAGGAATTTTAAATTTACATTAGGTCCATCAACAGCAATTTGTAGAACATTCTTTAAAGGTAGTCCTAATTCAGACATACCTGACTTAGAGGAATCAAGGAGGTCAGCTGCAGTAGAGTGCCCTAAAGACACAGAGTTCAAGTATCGGGTCGAAACAACATTTAAGCTTGAGTTCCAATAAAGGACAATGATGTACATTTGTCCTTTTTGAGCAATTCTATTGAGACTTTCATCATGTGAAACTGCAAAAAATGCATCTTCTTTAACTCCGCCGAGAGTTTTTCTTGGAAGAAGGGGCCAAGACCAAAGGTTGTCAAATAGCCAAGTTTGTATTTTTGCATTTTGAACTTTTGTGTTATTACACTGCCAGAAAACATGATTGAGAAAATATCACTGGAAATAAATTAACCTCTGTCAGAAGTATGAGTCATAACCTTATTCATGGACCACAGAATTTCTGCTTTCAAGGTATCATCATTTACACATAATTTACTTAAAGGTCCTCCAAGAGATGAAGAAGATGAAACAACTAATGTAGACGAAGCTGCAACCAAATATACATCATTTTCAGAAGCAGGCCTACTTGTGGAAGGTAATAATTCTTTTGCCGGTTCTGGCTGTTAACATCCAACTTTTTTAGAAGATATAAAGCTGAGCGTTTTTTGCTCACCTTGGAGTGGGGCAGAGGTTAGTTCTAAATGCTTCTTACCTTTGCCATGAATTTTCACTCCATTCAACCCACTGTGGCTTATATCAAATTTCGATTTACAAACTGTACAATAAGCCTTATACCGGTCATCTTCAACAGGGCGTAACCACTTTGAGTATTTATTTAATTCAACAGTCAGCCAAAACTTTTTGAACGAACATTTACCAGGCATCTTTTAACAGATTAGCCTTAACTCCACACATAAAACCTTTGAATGCCCCACCCCCCAAAAAAATAGATTTTTTCGCAACACACGATTAAAAAATAATTTAGGCCTAATATTTTATATACCCTTAAGACAACGAAAATCATTTTAAAAATTGGTAAATTTCAACTGTTTTGAATTAATGGTCTTTAATATTAAATGAATTGCATCAAGGATCAAATATTAACACTGATAGTATTATTTTATATTTTATAAAAAATACGCCATATTTCATTGCTAAAACGATTGCTATTTGCTGCCAACGTTAATTTGAAATTACATTTTACACCACCCTCAAATTGCAGTCTGATCACTGAAAACGTAAAAAATTGATAATTGCCGCCAACATCTTGATCCAGATCCACAACACAGATGAACGCACGGTTGGTGTAGAAAATGTCCTTGTATTTTCCCGTATCATCTACAAAACCTGAATTCCAATTCATCCGCTCGAAAACCATTATTTGTAGACACACACACACGGCATAATGCACTCGCACACCCCACAAGACAAGTAGCACGCCACATTAAAATTTAATTCAAGATGGCGAACGTTAACCTTGTCGTTGGAATCACAAACAAAACAATCAGACAACTTCCGACTGGCGCGTGCCATCACGTGTAGTGGATAGCGCTATCTTTGAAGCATTCGCGTTGTTACGATGTGCGGAAAATTCAAACTAAAATTATTTTCGTGACTTTATGACCAACATATTAAAAATTCGTGACTTTCGTGACCTTTAAACAATTATCGACTTTTTCGTGACTTTCGTGATCCAGTAGACACGCTTTCATATGGCCTCTTCAATCATCTTACTCTCAAAGTGGCCTCTTCAATCGTAGCGATCTCATATGGCCTCTTCAATCATATCACCCTCGAAGCGCTCTCATATAGCCTCTTCAATCGCAGGGAAATGTGTGGATAGTGAATTAAACAATAGCTGTCAGATTCAGGTCGGAGGAAACATTTTTCATAAAGTCCAAATCAGTGGCCGTATGGTCTAAGGCGTCGCTCACGCAATAGACATGACTGCTGATCACGGGGAGATCGGTGTTCGAATCTCGGTCGGGTGAACTAAGGGTTGTTTATGATTAATGGTTTCCACACTCCCTCCACAATAATGTGGGTACAATTTCTATAAATTCATCTTCCCTAAGACATTGGCGTAATTTGAACATATGCGAGTAAAACAAGGAGTCGAACCGATATAAATATAGGTTCTAGTTATTGTTCCAGTTCTTCCAGTAAACATCCTAAGGTTCCGTTTCTGGTTCCAGTTAGAGAGAAATAAAAGTTGTCCATTTTGGTTTTAAATTAGGTTCTGGTTCTGGTTCTTTTTATTTTTTATGTAATAACTATAAGACTTAATATTTTATAAGATTCGTAAATAGAAAAATACACTAAAAATAACTTTTTAAATTAAAAACTGTATATATTAAAAAATGCAAGGGAATGCATCCAACTTAGATAAAAGTCCTGCAAAAATAAAAATAAAATAAAAAATACTTGAAAGTTGTTAAGAACCATTATGAACATAAGTAATTATATTTATAATTTCAAATCCGGTTCCAGTACCTAGGCAATTTATTTTTAGGAAGCCCGATTCAGTTCTGGTTCCTTTTAAGAAAGTTGCTAATTTCAGTTATCTGTTCTAGTTCGACTCCCTGCTATAAAATAATACTCGTATAGGTCATACGTCAAGTCTTATTATTTGTAGCTGTCACTTTTAAATGATCAATAACTATAAAATAACATTTAATATAATTTAGTAAAATGTTATCGTTGTTGACCGTGGGAAAAAATAGGTTTAACTTTACTGAAAAAAATTCTTCGTACCAGAATCCTATTATACGTAAATGTTGTGTGTTTTCTGTTGACTTTTGTATTGTATTTTGTTTTGCTTTAGTCGTGAAAACTAAACACTTGGTCAACTGAGAGAGAAATGGCTCAGTCCATACATACATCGACAAAAATAATGTGAAGCCAATGAGAAGCTCATAAAATGGGAGCATGCCAAGTGGTTGCTTTCTCAGCAAACCGTCTCAAATGTATGAACAATGATGTCAAACTCCAAATAACTTATTGAGACATTCACTTTTCAACAAATTTACACACGAATAAGTGGCTTATGAAGACATTCGATCTTTTAAAAAAATAACCGAAGGGGGCCACTCCAATTAACTTTCAAATATTTGCCAGCGTAGGCCTATGTTTTTTAAGCACCGCTTCTTACTACCCATTCAGGTTATACGCTTAAGTACAAATTACTCAAATAGATTAATAATTGGGAAGGTTGAATTTAGAGGAAGTGAAACCGCATTTGTATGGAGGGAGAGTGGAAACATTTTTTAGGGACACCCTCCCCCCAGTTCACCTAACCGAGATTTTAACCTCGGTCTCCCCCTCCTCGGCAGTCGAGCTCAACACGAAACTAGCGCGTTAACTAACTATGCCACCAAGGCGGGTCCATAGGCTTATAGCCCGTACGGGTAGTAAAAAAAAATGCATATAGAGGACTACTCTTGATAGCCTCTAGAAGAAGCCAATTTCAAAATATTTCGGGGATGAGGGGCACTATTCTAAATAACTGTTAAGAAAATAATATATGTTCTTATTTTCTTGGGTTTAATAGTAAGTCTCACCACATGCTATAAACTAATGATTTTGAAGTGTCGCAACCCCCCGCCACAAATCAAATACTCAGTACGCTCATGACTGAGCCACACACACGTTCGCAATCAACTATAATGTGTAAACTATAATTAGGTGCACCTTGATTACATTAGTGTTAACATAAGTCAAATACTATAAGTTATCAAGGACTAGCTGTCAGAATTGGAACTGCATCAAATGTGTTTGACGCCGTTGGGGTTCATTATCTTCTTTCGTAAAATAGTTAGGATATTACTATCCTTCGGGGTGAGCTGGTGGTCTAGGGGTAAGGTGTCGGACTTCTGTGCTGGGGTTCGGGTTCAATCCTCGGTTCCGGCACAGAGTTATCTGATTGCCAAACCCTTCCTTCACCTCTGACAAGACGTGTATTAATCACAGCTTGTGAATGTGGGGAATTCCAGGGGATGTATTCTTGAGTACTTTCGAAGCTATCTCGTATGGTTTTTCCATTTAACTTTGCTTAGAAAACCATACGAGATGCTCAAAAATGCACTCAAGAATACAGACCCAGGCCTCCACCGTGGTTTGAATTCCACGTTAAGCTGTAGGTCCTCCATTTCATCTCACAATCACCCTACCATTACACATTAGAGTAAATACGTATAATCCGAACGGGTAGTAAGATGCGGTGCTAATAATAATAATAATAATAAATATCCTTCGGAACTATCCGCAAGGTAGTATTTACAGAATAGTGAACAGTATATCAACATTTACGCTGAAGGAGTAGTAAAGTGCAATACCTGGTATACCTTATGAGGACATTACAAACACCCGGACTATCTAACGAGGACATTACAAACACCCGGACTATCTAACGAGGTCATTACAAACACCCGGACTATCTAACGAGGATATTACAAACACCCGGATTATCTAACGAGGACATTACAAACACCCGGACTATCTAACGAGGACATTACAAACACCCGGACTATCTAACGAGGACATTACTAACACCCGGACTATCTAACGAGGACATTATAAACACCTGGACTATCTAACGAAGACATTACAAACACCCGGACTATCTAACGAGGACATTACAAACACCCGGACTATTTAACGAGGACATTACAAACACCCGGACTATCTAACGAGGACATTATAAACACCTGGACTATCTAACGAAGACATTACAAACACCCGGACTATCTAACGAGGACATTACAAACACCCGGACTATCTAACGAGGACATTACAAACACCCGGACTATCTAACAAGGACATTATAAACACCCGCCCGGTGTTATAACCTCAACCTCCCCATCATCGGCAAAATATATAAGATGAAGACTGACTCTCTAGTTCGCACGACCACGGGTGATGGTGGTATAATAAGATGGACTGCATGCTTGCTAATTATTTCCCCCCATAGTGGTTTTAAATTTTATCCCCAAGCAAATTCCGGTCAAGCTCAACATAATTAAACCGTAAAGGCTTTGTGTTAAAATATATAAATAACAATATTATTAGCTCAATCTATTGACGAGAAAAAGCAATTATATAGTCAACCTAGATTTTTAAAAACCTGGGTATTTAAGTTGTGTTCAATTGTTTAATGAAAAGAGCAAAACACCTGTCGCTCGCTCTATGATCGCTGGTATTTCATTCAAGTTAACCTTCCAGCTGTATCACTTGTGACATAACCTCACGGCGCAAAGCACACACAACTCGACGATAGGTGCGATAACGCGGTTAACCGGGTAGAGAGCACGTCCAGATCAAGCAACCAACCACTAACAAGACAGAACTACTTTCACTTGATTTTAACAACCTGCGTTAAAATAATGTGGTAATGTTTATTTTTAAATTAAAAATACCGGATTAAATCAAGTCGGGCAATCAACTTCACTCTATTCCACCGTAATCTATTGTATTGTAATGGATCGTTTTGACATCATAAACTATTTTATCAAAGTTCGAGCTATTTTCAGTAAATAGCCGGAACTTAATAAATTCATTCAATAAGAGGTATTTCTTAAAGTGGCACAAATAATTAAATACAGTAAATGAATGCGGGTTTGAAATGCGATGTGAAATAGGCCATAAGACTACAATGTTGAGAGTATTTTAATATTGTTACGGTGGTAACCAGGGTTGATAAAAAAAATCTAGTGTCGAAATATTGCAACGACGATGGAAACACTTGGTACTGCTGCGTTCATTATCTGGTCAGGGGTGGCCAAATGTACTCTTTAGGTCAGGTTAGGCACACGTCCACCCCTTCATGGCAAGTTTTATGTTCCGTAAGCACGGATATGTTTCTCTGCTTAATTCAGTGGTGAAACATGTATTTAAATAAATATGACCACTATAATTATTATTATTATTATTAGCATCGCGTCTTACTACCCGTTCGGGTTATACGCACTTAAGCTAATGTGTAGTGGAGGGGTGATTGTGAGATGAAATGGAGGACCTACAGTTTAACGTGGAATCCGAACCACGGTGGAGGCCTGGCATTCCCCTCATTCACAAGTTGTGATTAATACACGTCTCGTCAGAGGTGAAGGAAGGATTTGGCAATCAGATAAATCTGTGCCGGGACCGAGGATTGAACCCCAGACCCCTAGCACAGAAGTCCGACACCTTACCCCTAGACCACCAGGTCACCCACCCTATGACCACTATCATAAAACAAATTTATTTCAATTATTTGAGGTATTTAACGTGCACTTTCTGAACCTAGCAAATATAGTAGCACACGACTTGTAAACAAACTTAAATCTAGGACAGGCACAACACCCAGCCCCCAGCCGTTAATTCATCAATGTGAGCGGGTAAATTCGTATATCACCATTTATACATTTTTCGGCCACGCCAAGAATTAAGCCTGGGACCCTTAGCCCAGTAGACAAATATGCTACCGGCTGAGTCAAGGTGTCGGACATCACAAAATAACCAGCGATGTAAACTGACTTTTAGGGCCTGTAGGAAGCCCACTTTATAAATCACTCAAATTTGACATTATAAAAAGATGTCTATATTTTATCTATTAACTATAAAGTTAATCTAAAAGGTTATTAAAAGCTTCCAATAATACTTACTTATAAACTATTACTGTGTAATTTATCTTTACTTTTTCTTTACATCACTAACCAAACGAGCTATGAATGTAAACACAAAAGGTATTTTTATTTTCGCCATTGTGGTAACACTAGCTTCCAGTTTTCAAATAACAGCTTACTAATTAAATAAGAGTGAAGCTACTACGAAATCTACGACACGCAGTCACACGGTAGTTGTTTCCATCATTGTTTTCGGAATAGTTCGTCACCTACTAAAATAAAATCTCGTTTTAATTTTGTGTATGTGTATATATTAAAAGTTAAATGTGTATTTTAAAACATGAGTATTTCACTTTTGTTTGAAAGACAAGTAAATCGTTTAATTTGCTAATGTAAGCCACCTTATGTCTCTTCTGCACATGTGTCTGTACTCAAACGTTGCTGAATGCTATGATCTGCGCTTCTACAGAATTACGGACTAACTTTTACTAAAGCTTTTTTCCTTTATTTCTAATAATAACCATAATAGCTGGTCGTGCACGAGGTGGTTGACTTGCACTGAATTAAGTATTGCAGCACGTATGAAAACCTTGTCCGTCCTTCCCAAACGCTGGTCAGGTAGAATAACCGCAGATCTAGGGTACATTTATTTCGTCACACAATTATTTGCACACATAGTCAGTTTGTTACCCACATTGCGCAGGTATGTATGTACTAAGAATGTGAGTCAACTTAAAAGGTTTTATTATTATTATTATTTGATTCAGTGACCTCATGGACTAAGGCGTCACTCTCGTGATGGACTAGACTGCCGGAATAGTGGTTTTAAACTGTCAAGATATAAGATTAACAACACACAAAAAACAACATTTTTAAAAATTGGTCAAGCAACCAGTGTTGGACTACTTGTTATGGATTGGCCCCTTATTGATGGCCTCACAGTCTAAGGCCTCAAGCTCGCAAGAAAATGTATTATCCGTGAAAGGATGCCAAGGTTCGATTCTCAGTCGGGTGCTATTAGGGTGGTTTTCCACATGTGGATTTATCACTGTTATTCTCCTATGCCCTCTTTGATCTAATGCGATCGCATTTCCTCTAAGTTACCTTCTCAATTTTTAACTAACTATTGAATAAGTCTTAGATAATACTGTCGTTGAAACTGTTGATTAAAAAAAGTCTCAACTTTATTTGTAATCAAATAAAGTGTGAAAACGAGTAATATTTCCCGATAATCTCCCCAGAGTGGTTCACACAAAGTACGAGTAGTTTCCGTATAAATGATATCGCCACTAAAACAACAATCTCGAGCAGAACGTGTTCAAGTCAATGTTGGGAGCGAGCCTTATTCAATCAGTATTAAGTACGTTTTAAAACAGTGTTTAGTTTTGTTTGGGAACAAAGCGCACGCGGGCACGTCTGACTGGAGTGTGTCACGGAACATTACAATCGAAAATTGAATTTACCGGCATTAATTAAACAGATGCCTTTGGCTTAGTTAACAAATTGTTACTTTAATCAAGTAGCTTAAAGCAACTTAAATTATCCTAGGCTGTAAGTTTGTAAGAGTGCTGTTTTAGGTTGTAAGTTTGTGAGGGAAATGGGGGTGAGGGTAATGAGGGGTAATTCGGCTGGTTTGCAACCTCGACCCCATGACCATAGATGCCCAATAAACAATACCATGGCATTGATCATTATAACAGTTGCTCGGAAAAATGTGAAAACTTGAATGAATAATATATATTATACCATATAAAATAGTAGCCAAAATTTAATATGCAAGTTAACATCAAATTAAGAAAAACTCATTTCGTTTGAGAGATGTTTTTGGGACACAGACTAGTTAGTTTATATTTAGTGGAATGGTTATTTCTAAAAAGTGGTGTGATGATAAATTTATTGAAATTGACTAAAAATATTAGTCTGGTTGTCATATACTTAGTTTATCCGCGGGGACATGAAATCTGCAACCGAATGTTATTTTGTGATCTCCACACGATGGTAAGTATAGCGTGATTCCCACTCGATGCTAAGTATAGCGTGATTCCCCCTCGATGATAAGTATAGCGTGATTCCCCTTCGATGCTAAGTGTAGCGTGATTCCCCTTCAATGCTAAGTATAGCGTGATTCCCACTCAATGGTAAGTATAGCGCGATTCCCACCCGATGCTAAGTATAGCGCTATTCCCCTTCGATGCTAAGTGTAGCGTGATTCCCCCTCGATGCTAAGTATAGCGTGATTCCCACTCAATGGTAAGTATAGCGTGATTCCCACTTAATGGTAAGTATAGCGTGATTCCCACTCAATGGTAAGTATAGCGTGATTCCCACTCAATGGTAAGTATAGCGTGATTCCCCCTCGATGCTAAGTATAGCGTGATTCCCCCTCGATGCTAAGTATAGCGTGATTCCCCCTCGATGCTAAGTGTAGCGTGATTCCCCCTCGATGCTAAGTATAGCGTGATTCCCACTCAATGGTAAGTATAGCGTGATTCCCACCCGATGCTAAGTATAGCGCTATTCCCAATCGATGCTAAGTGTAGCGTGATTCCCACTCGATGCTAAGTATAGCGTGATTTCCACTCAATGGTAAGTATAGCGTGATTCCCCCTCGATGCTAAGTATAGCGTGATTCCCCTTCGATGCTAAGTGTAGCGTGATTCCCCCTCGATGCTAAGTATAGCGCTATTCCCACCCGATGCTAAGTATAGCGCTATTCCCACCCGATGGTAAGTATAGCGCTATTCTCACTCGATGCTAAGTATAGCGCTATTCCCACTCGATGGTAAGTATAGCGCTATTCTCACTCGATGCTAAGTATAGCGCTATTCTCACTCGATGCTAAGTATAGCGCTATTCCCACTCGATGGTAAGTATAGCGCCATTCCCCCTCGATGCTAAGTATAGCACTGTTCCCACTCGATGCTAAGTATAGCGCTATTCCCACTCGATGCTAAGTATAGCGCTATTCCCACCCGATGCTAAGTATAGCGCTATTCCCACTCGATGGTAAGTATAGCGCTATTTTCACTCGATGCTAAGTATAGCGCTATTCCCACCCGATGCTAAGTATAGCGCTATTCCCACCCGATGCTAAGTATAGCGCTATTCCCACCCGATGGTAAGTATAGCGCTATTCTCACTCGATGGTAAGTATAGCGCTATTCTCACTCGATGCTAAGTATAGCGCTATTCTCACTCGATGCTAAGTATAGCGCTATTCCCACTCGATGGTAAGTATAGCGCCATTCCCCCTCGATGCTAAGTATAGCACCGTTCCCACTCGATGCTAAGTATAGCGCTATTCCCACTCGATGCTAAGTATAGCGCTATTCCCACTTGATGGTAATTATAGAGCTATTCCCACTCGATGCTAAGTATAGCGCTATTCCCACTCGATGCTAATTATAGAGCTATTCCCACTCGATGCTAATTATAGAGCTATTCCCACTCGATGCTAATTATAGAGATATTCCCAATCGATGGTAAGTATAGCGCCATTCCCCCTCGATGCTAAGTATAGCACTGTTCCCACTCGATGCTAAGTATAGCGCTATTCTCACTCGATGCTAATTATAGAGCTATTCCCACTCGATGGTAAGTATAGCGCCATTCCCCCTCGATGCCAATCGATGCTAATTATAGCGCTATTCCCCCTCGATGCTAAGTATAGCGCTATTCCCCCTCGATGCTAAGTATAGCACTATTCCCACTCGATGCTAATTATAGAGCTATTCCCACTCGATGCTAAGTATAGCACCATTCCCACTCGATGGTAAGTATAGTGTGATTACTACACTTTGATTCAATTTTTTTTACAACGCGTTTCATTACTTTATGGGGGGCGCACTCTTGGTGAGGGGGGTGGAGGGTGTTAACTCCATCTTACTCATCTTTAGTCCTAAAATGAGGTGTAAGTCATAAACATTTTTTCTTACCTTTACGACCCCTGCTCCACCCATGCACCACCAAATTGACTTTTAGCCTGGCCCTTTCCCTCCCCCATAGCCTGTGTTACGTAACTTTTAACACCAAACGACACACTCAGATTTAATATAGCTAAGAATCGAAAGTTATCTATAAGTTGTTACCTAAAAGAGTCGCAGGAGCCAAGCCCCACCAACATTTTTCTTACCTTTCTTTAATAATAATAATAAAGCTTTTTATTTTATTTTATTATATAAGGTATTTTGAAAATAAAACTCTTCGTGAATAAGAAGTGGATTTCCATTCTCTCTACACGCAGTGATTTATTGAAGTCGTTATACAGCATACCAACTAATTCCTCGCGTGACTCAAGTTGGCCCGCCACATTGCTGAAATTTTTTTTGTCTAATCTTTTGTGCTCTATTTGTGCTCATATGTGCCCGAACATGAACATTTGTGCTGTGAAACTGGCCAATTTAAAAAATATTTAATGTGGCAGGCCAACTTGAGCTCAAGCTAGCCCGACACATATTTAAAAACACAACATAGCAAAATTTATTTAAGTCAATCCATTGTGCTCCGTTTGTGCTCATATGTGCCCGAAAATGAACATTTGTGCTTTAAAATTAGAAAATCTAGAGAACATTTAGTGTGGCGGGCTAACTTGAGCATTCCCTATATCATAACCTGTAGAAAAATTGAGTTCAAGCTGGCCCGCCACATTTTTAAATAATAATGTAACAAAATTCTGTTTTCACCATTCGTTTAAGCTTCGTTTGTGCTCATATGTGCCCGAAAATGAATATTTGTGCTCTAAAATTAGGCATGCTATATAACATTTAATGTAGTGGGCTAGGTTGAGCCTTCCCTATACCATAACATGTAGAAAAATTGAGTTCAAGCCGGCCCGCCACATTTTAGATATCAATGTAACAAAATTCTGTTTTCACCATTCGATTAAGCTTCGTTTGTGCTCATATGTGCCCGAAAATGATGGATTCACACAGGGTAGATTATTATTATTATTATTATTATTATTACTATGACGCGTTTAATCTTTAGACAAGTCCATTACTGTATTGGTTTGTGAATCAACACAATAATGCTTTAACACATGAATTAGTCTATAAAACCCTTAACTTTTTTAAAAAAAAGTTCTTGTTTGGGCTCGCCACATTAAAAGTTATATAGCATGACTAAATTTAGAGCACAAATATTCATTTTCGGGCACATATGAGCACAAACGAAGCTTAAACGAATGGTGAAACCAGAATTTCGTTACATTGATATTTAAAAATGTGGTGGGCCAGCTTGAACTCAATTTTTCAACATTTTAAGGTATAGGAAAGGCTCAAACTAGCCCGCCACATTAAATGATATATAGCATGCCTAATTTTAGAGCACAAATATTAATTTTCGACCATATATGAGCACAAACGAAGCTTAAACGAATGGTGAAACCAGAATTTCGTTACATTGATATTTAAAAATGTGGCGGGCCAGCTTGAACTCAATTTTTCTACAGGTTATGATATAGGGAATGCTCAAGTTAGCCCGCCACACTAAATGTTCTCTAGATTTTCTAATTTTAAAGCACAAATGTTCATTTTCGGGCACATATGAGCACAAACGGAGCACAATGGATTGACTTAAATAAATTTTGTTATGTTGTGTTTTTCAATATGATGCGGGCTAGCTTGAGCTCAAATTGGCTCGCCACATTAAATATTTTTTAAATTGGCCATTTTCACAGCACAAATGTTCATGTTCGGGCACATATGAGCACAAATAGAGCAGAAACGATTAGACAAAAAAAATTAAGCAATTTTTCAATATGTGGCGGGCTAGCTTGAGCTCAAGTTGGCCTGCCACATCAAATATTTTTTAAATTGGCCAGTTTCACAGCACAAATTTTCATGTTCGGGCACATATGAGCAAAAATAGAGCACAAAAGATTCGACTTTTTTTTTTTCAGCAATGTGGCGGGCCAACTTGAGTCACGTGATTCCTCGCTCCACAGTTACACGAGGACTGTAGCATCGCTCTAGTGACTGAATATAGAAGCTGAGCAGGAACAGCTCTAAACGTCCCTCTCAAAGATGCCACACCCAGTGTGATATGTCTTTCAAGGTCAATCCCCCTACCATTACGGTGCGAGCTTTACACTAACACCCGCCTCGGTGGCGTAGTTGGCTAACACGCTTGTCGTGTTGAGCTCGACCGCCAAGGACGGGGAGATCGAGGTTCGAATCTCGGTCGGGTTAACTGAGGGTGGTTTTTCCTAAATGGTTTTTCCACTCTACCTCCACGCAAATGCGGGTTCACTTCCTCTAATTCAACCTTCCCAATTCATATTCCATTAGCGTAATTAGTACTTAAAGCGTATAACCCGAACGGGTAGTAAGACGCGGTGCTAAATAAATAAAATTTACACTAACAAATGGGGCCGGTCTAAGTGGGCCCACTCACTATATGATAAAGTTTGTCTATATTTTGTTTTTGCGTTTGTGTTTGTATTTTAGTATTTGTTGAGACCCAATAAATAAAATGATGAGTGAAAATGAATAATTGAAATGAATAAAGTAGATTATTTATTTGAAAACTCCGTTTTCTTCACTAAAACTGCAAGAAAAACTTGAGATTAAAAGGTTAGGAGCACATCAGTCTAGTGACTTTACAGTTATGCAGGTGGATGGCAAGAAAAAAATAACTTTTTATAATTCTTGGTTTGGTATACAAACTTTGTTAATTGTGAGTGAAAAAACCAGAGCTTATTTTGTTTTTATTGTTTACTATTTGGCGGTTAGGGGTTGAGTACAACAATAGGTTGTGAGAATCTTAAACATTTAAGCAAAAGATTAAAATAAAAAACATGAATTTGCAATTCATTTGGAAAACGCATTTAAGTTTAAAGCATTTGGAACAGTAAATATTGCATCACAAATGCCGCGTTTAAGATTTCAGTCCAAAAACACAATGAACAAATGTAGAAATAAATGGTATGGCACACCGCACAGACTTTCTCTCTCTTTCTATAAACTCGTACATTGTAGCCTACATCACCACTCCACATAAGAACACAAATAAAATAATATACAATGATATAGAATCTAATTGAGTCTAAAATGGAGATATATCATTGCTGTACAAACATTTCTCCTAAGATGTTTAAGGAAAAATAACATACTTTTTTTAGATACTTACTTATATTTAATTACTATATGGCATTGGAGAATTATTGCGTTAAGACTTAAGTAATATATGTTTACAACTAAAGCTCACAAAATTGTATTAATATATTTGCAAATATATCAGAAACTGTTGCTTTTATAAAAATATATGTCAAATAAAAGTTTTTTATTTCTAATAGTCCTACAATTTTGCAATGATAAGTTGTTTAGTATCTCAAATAGTTGTGGAGATACGTAAATTAACGCTTCTGTAAGGTACCCTAAAAATAATGTTCATGGGAAAATGAAAATAGCCAGTTTATTTATAATCTTAATCAACGCCTAGATACGAATTTTAATCAAAATCGTTGGAGCAGATTTTGAGAAAACCTATTTTTTCTCTTTTCGCCCCTTATAAAACTACTCTTAATTTTAAGTTTTAATAGACACAAAGCCATACTGCATTGCAAAGACTAATTTTTAGGGTTCGGGGGGTCATGAGACGTCGACATCCATCAGCATTTCAGATTAGATTTTTTTTACGGTCGCAATACTTAAAACTTTAATGTCAAAAAAGTTAAATAATATATATAATTGCGTATAGATTGAAAGTTATTGATTTTATAAAAATATGTTTCGAATAAAATATTTGTATTATAAATATATATACATATTTATAATGCTAAGTAATTTCATATCTCAAATAGTTTCGGAGATATTATAAAAAATGTTAATTTACGCATCAGACCGGAGCCCTTAAAGCCATTTTGCCGAAATATTGAGAGTAGCCATTTTGTTTGGAATATTTATTAATGTTTATAAATGAAATTTAATCAAAATCATTAGAGCTGATTTTGAGAAAATCGACTTTTTTTCTTTTTGCCATTCAGTAAACTACCCTAATTTTAGGGGTAGATATCCAATTCCAAAAACCTCTCGGGGCAACCCGATGAAAACCCTAGAAATCGAGTTTTAGCTCAATCGGTAAAATAGTTTAGGCTCTAGTTGGAGGTACAGACAGACATACGGAAATTCAAAAATCACTTTTTCGGATTCAGAGTCATAAAACATCAAGATTAATCAAAATCTCGAGTTCAATTTTTTTGAGGATCACCATACTTTCTCTACCTGTAAGATAGATAGAAAGTAAAAATAGTCATATATTAGGCAGATTTTAATATAATGCTTAAAATACTGTGTTACTCATGAATTTTAATTAAGAAACAGGCGCACCCAACTTTTGTCATCACTTGGTAAGTTTACTTTAATAGTATTCTTTTATTCTTCCTGTTTGTAATTTGTTTAGTGAATTTGTATTTCTAGTGATTTTTTAAAAAAATATGAAAACATAAATTAGTTTAATTTAATTTAAAATGTTAACGCGTGGTGAGAGAAAAACCATTACAGTAAGCTTTGACCTGGCCGCACCAAAAAGCCGCTGTGTTTAAGGTGAAAACATGAACAATAGACCTAATATATTTTGTAACCATTATGAATTATGTAAGAAAGAGCTGCCACGTGGTGTATGAATAGCCCCTAAGAGAATTATATAAACGGTTGTCTCACCTGATCAGGTATTGACAAGTGGTGCGCTATAGTTCATCAGTCAGATGTTGCAGATGGTCAGGACTACCTCCACCCGCTTCTGGCGACCTTGCTAATCATAGTTGGCACTTAACTATCACAGACTTGTCTCAACACAACGCACAAAACTATGGTAAACATCATGGTCCTTGCACAAACTGTTGTCAGTAAACTATTAGGCTCCAATGGACTAACCACAAGTTACTGTTGTCAACAAACTATTAGGCTCCAATGAACGAATCACAAGATATTGTTGTCAACAAACTATTAGGCTCCAGTGGGCGAATCACCTGGTATTGCTGTCAACAAACTATTAGGCTCCAATGAACGAATCACAAGATATTGTTGTCAACAAAATATTAGGCTCCAGTGGACGAATCACCTGGTATTGCTGTCAACAAACTATTAGGCTCCAGTGGACGAATCACAAGTTACCAATGTAAACAAATTATTAGGCCCCAGTGGACGAATCGCAAGGTACTGTTGTCAACAAACTATTAGGCACCAATGGACAAACCACAAGTTACTATTGTCAACAAACTATTAGGCTCCAGTGGACGAATCACCTGGTATTGCTGTCAACAAACTATTAGGCACCAGTGGACGAATAACAAGGTACTGTTGTCAACAAACTATTAGGCTCCAATAGACGAACCACAAGTTACTGTTGTCAACAAACTATTAGGCTCCAGTGGACGAATCACCTAGTATTGCTGTCAACAAAATATTAGGCCCCAGTGGACTAATAACAAGGTACTGTTGTCAACAAACTATTAGGCTCCAATAGACGAACCACAAGTTACTTTTGTCAACAAACTATTAGGCCCCAATGGACGAATCGCAAGTTACCAATGTCAACAAATTATTAGGCCCCAGTGGACGAATCGCAAGTTACTATTGTCAACAAACTATTAGGCTCCAATGAACGAATCACAAGGTATTGCTGTCAACAAACTCTTAGGCTCCAATGGACGAATCACCAGTTACTAATGTCAACAAACTATTAGTCCTCATTGGACGAATCACATGTTACTGTTGTCAACAAGCTATTAGGTGCCACTGGACGAATCACAAGTTAATGTTGTTAACAAAATATTAGGCCCCAATAGACGAATCACAAATTACTAATGTCAACAAAATACTTATCAAACTCTTTTGATTGATAATTTAATGAAATTGAAGCACAGGCCATAAACTCCTGTCAAACAATCATCAGTTGAAAGAGTAAACCAGTGGGATCCGAGTGCTCAATCTTTGATAGAGTTGTATATGCATTCATTATTTTACTATTCAATTATGGGTCATTAAGACAAACAAACCACTACTTGCTTGCCATTAACTACAGTGTTTATAATCTGCGAACACGGAAACTCGACACGGCCCACAACAATGAAAACCCAACTCGGATGAAAGGTACTATCTGTGATAATAAACAACTTCCCCTTAGATAAGAGCACGAGATAAGGAACAATGTTGGTAGTCCCGCACATGTAGACAACGACTAGGCACGGCGCGCGCACCTCAACTGAAGACGTGTGGGAAGGTTGGCCACATGTGTGGTAGGCACCCTCGTCCCTCCAGACAAACACAGCCCCGCCTATCAAAGGAACGATTCCTCGACAAACGACCAATGACAGACGTCGGTACAAACGCGGATGGGAACCTGGGACCGCTGACAACATGCCTTTAATCGCTCGCGACACACACACACACACACACAAAAAAACAGAATGTGAATACTTAGACAAAAAATAAACAATAAAAAATAAAGAATGAGCTGAACATATAAACAAAATAAACTTAGAGTATAAAATAAAACACATAATGACCAAAGAAATCAAATTAACAAAAATAAAATAACAATAAAATATTAATCGCCGAACGAAACCATTTTGAAGTAACAATGAAGACGACAGAGAGGAAACAATAGATTTATCACTAAATAGGGCAGACATACAACTGTTGAGTTAGAATATTTGAGAGTTCAACGACCGGCTTGCACCGCCAGCGCACTCACATTAAAAATAATAATTGTAGTGTACTCATGAGGTGTATTGAGGATTGTATGTCCTCATGAGGTAGATTGAGGATTGTATGTCCTCATGAGGTAGATTGAGGATTGTATGTCCTCATGAGGTATATTGAGGAGTGTATGTCCTCATGAGGTAGATTGATAATTGTATGTCATTATGAGGTATATTGAGGATTGAATGTCACCATGTGGTATATTGAGGATTGCATGTCCTCATTAGGTAGATTGAGAATTGCATGTCCTCATTAGGTAGATTGAGAATTGTATGTCCTCATGAGGTATATTGAGGAGTGTATGTCCTCATGAGGTAGATTGAGGATTGTATGTCATGATGGGGTGGATTGAGGATTGTATGTTATCATGAGGTAGATTGAGGATTGTGTCCTCTTGAGGTAGATTGAGGATTTTATGTCCTCATGAGTAGCCGGGGAATGTATGTCCTCATGAATTAGCTTGAGAATTGTATGTCATCATGAGGTAGATTGAGAAATGTATGTCATCATGAGGTAGATTGAGAAATGTATGTCATCATGAGGTAGATTGAGATTTGTATGTCCTTATGAGGTATATTGAGGATTATATATCCTCATGAGGTAGAGCGAGGAATGTATGTAATCATGAGGTAGATTGAGAATTGTATGTCCTCATGAGGTATATTGAGGAGTGTATGTCCTCATGAGGTATATTGAGGAGTGTATGTCCTCATACGGTAGATTGAGGAATGTATGTAATCATGAGGTAGATTGAGAATTGTATGTCCTCATGAGGTATATTGAGGAGTGTATGTCCTCATAAGGTATATTGAGGAGTGTATGTCCTCATACGGTAGATTGAGGAATGTATGTAATCATGAGGTAGATTGAGAATTGTATGTCCTCATGAGGTATATTGAGGAGTGTATGTCCTCATAAGGTATATTGAGGAGTGTATGTCCTCATACGGTAGATTGAGGAATGTATGTAATCATGAGGTAGATTGAGAATTGTATGTCCTCATGAGGTATATTGAGGAGTGTATGTCCTCATA
>CABFVX010005400.1:39033-51481 GCA_902151425.1 Timema shepardi
GGGGGGGGGGAGGGGTGTTGTGAAGCTTATATAATTATGATACCACAGTGGTTCACGGGCAACGCCGTGCGGGACTGCTAGTAATGTATATAATCTATACTCAATTCAAGGCATCTACATCAATTATATTAGGCCTATATCCTATTCTATAACTATAATATTCAGAGCTACCAAGTTCTATTAAATGTTCCTTTAACATTAGAAGTAATAAACTCATATCTTTTCCAAAACCCTTAAAATTACATTTTTTCATTTTATGTTCAGATGAAACTCACAAAGCCATATAGTTTCATTGTAAGTTATGTTCTCAGGAAACATAGCACTACTCAGATTTATAAAAAAAATTATGGTAAGAGAAACGTTACAAGACAAAAATGTTATCTTTGAACCAACTCTTCCCGGCTGAAATATGAACAGGAACATACACATTAATGTATTCGTCCAAGTTATGAACCTTTTCTTATGCACAGCGCGGGTAAAGTGACGCTATCAATTTCAACAATGAGGTTTACGTTGCCAACCTGTGACGTCAATGGCCGGTCAAGATAGGATTTTCGTGTTAATGAATTAACGTTTTACTTAGAGAGTTTTAAAGATATAACGTCGAAAGAAAAACCATATATTCTTAAATAATCCTACAGTGTCACAAAATTATTATTTTTATCTTTAAGTAGTTTTTTGTAAACGTATTTTTTATAAATCCTCTACAACTTAGCCTATTTGGCTTGGTCCCGAAATTGTCCTGTAGGTATCATCCTGCCAGGATGTAGATTAAAAATATATGTCGTAGCTTATGTCTACTTAGAAAAGGAAACAAGAAAAGTGTACAATTAAAAAGAAAGTCAATGCTTTCAAGGAGCAAATATTAAAAATGGGTGTGTAAACTCGTCAGAGAAAGAGGGAAATACTCATCAGCACATAAACAAGAGCCCTCACAAGTTGAAATTCTAATTTTCTTCCCTATCTTTCTTTTTTGTACATTAGCATCTAAGTGTGATAGTGCTAAAAAAAGACTGCTTAGGTGCGCCAAGTTAGGATGCAACCCGCTTCGCAAAGTAGCTTCGAAAACTACAAGTAGGCAACGTCGTTAAACACAAACAAGACAAGTGAATATAATTAAATGTAGTGAAGATGGCCTCAGCATGTTGTAGAGGTGGATTTCTCCATATTCCACTTTCAAAACATCAGTTATTTATAAAATGATACGTTCGCTGAGTGTTCGAAATGAGAGTTTCCACGAAGTAATTTGAATCTTGTGCTACCGGAGGTGATAATATGTACTATTCCATCTCGTCTTACTTGGATGACTCGTATTTTATTGAGCGAAGTATGATCTTATTTATATAGCAACATCATCAATCCTTTATTTGCTGGTGTGAAACAATAATTAATGCATACGCAAATTAGCATCCAATCGAGTTAGATCAATAAACTTTATTATTAATTGGACATTGTTTAAGAAATTGATTGAGACAACCTCGATATTATTCTAAGTTACATAAAGAATTTGGAGAAATAATTATTTAAATCAGGATTTCATGTTGCACGGGGAACCTCTGAACCATCCTTAACAAATTAAGGAAAAGCAGGAGGTCCAAAAAACAACCAAATCTAATAGGGTCAAAAAAAAGGGACAATAGGACCGAGTGCTTGGAGTTCTGTGCTTTGAATATTTTGGGCCAAACATTCGAAAACCAGACCTCCAACTCCCACCAGTTGCGGAATTCAATATAAGAACGGTCTATCTCAAAAGTTAGTAAAAAAGGATATTTACTGCAGAACTAAGATTACCATAAAAGAACTAACATATAACTTAACCTCATATACCTAGGGTATGCTGGAACAATATTATGAATTAGAGCAGAATTTGTGTCAAGTTGGTATTTATTTGACAAACATTCAATATTGTGAGAAAATATATAAAACATATTATATAAATGATATTCACAAAATATGTGAGACGTTATCAAAATGTTCGAGTACTATTAACAAAATTACAACGTTTATATAATAGAAAACATCAATCATTTAACTTGAGCGTCATTATTACAGACAAACCATATAGCATGAAAAGGCTTCAGCTCGTTAAAAGGTTATCTCAAAATTAGTCATGAGTCCATTAAGTTACTAGAGAAAACTTATCATCAACTAAGTTATCCTTAAATAGTTGATTACCAGAGTGTATTTCCCATTAAAACCTAGAATATAAACCAATAACACGCTTGAACAAGCCATCTAATATTTACCATAAATTCTATCCACTTATTTACATTACTTCATACAATTCCACAATATTTGGTAAAAATAATAAATAGTTTTACGTTAATATTGGGCCGTCTTTGATTAAAAGATCGCTTATTTACGTTCAATAAGTTTAATGTTCCCGCGACCATGTTTTAAGTTTTACCCAACAAAAAGAAACCAAATATCAGAATAGTAACAACATTCGATATCGATAATATATTCATAGACAAAATTTCGATAACACCCAAAGGTTTATAATCGATCATTACCTAGAAACAAAATACAGATTGACTAGCGATATAAACGCATTGACCCTGAAACTAATAAACATAGAAAAAGTAAGAACGAAATATACAACTATTATATTTATGTTTCATATTTTAAAGTTATTTAGAAAATGCCAAAAAGAAATTTAGAAAATTTAATTTAGATAAAAAATAATAAAAGTTAAGGAAGCCGAAAAATAATTTAGATCTTACATTATTTTAATATAATCGAAGCCGGAGCTTCTCCTTCTACAAATATCATTAGGTCCAAGAGTGGTTGCCCAGCCGCCACTATATATACCACACAACCCAGAAAAAGGAGAGACAGGTAAAACGGGGTTGGGATCACAATCAGGAACAAAACATGCGCATGACAACATAGCTTCTACAAAGTTCTTTACATGTTCTCGATCCTCCTAGAACAGGGCGAGTAGGCTATCTTCACAGCACAAGTTCTTTGGCACAATCACATCACAATATTGGAGGTCAGTATTATTTTCGTCGCGGTTCCGAGAAGGTGTGTGTAATATTCACTCGCGTTAGTGTTCCATGTGGTTCCGGCCATCATACAAATGGAGTAAGCTTAGAATTTTTTATGTTTACTTATGCAGTTCAACGCTACACCCCCAATAAGACTCAGAAATGTTATTGCTGAAATGACCGATAGCACAGGTTTGACACCAAATAGAGACGAAACAGAGGTAATTAGATAATAGCAATAGAAATCAGGAGTTTTGTGTGCCCAAGATCAATTTCAAATAAATTAATTCTACTTGTTAAACTTAATTTCACACAAAAAGTTATTTGTTCAAAGGTCGTTAGATTTTTTTTTTATAACTAGCCCATAACTTGAGTGTATATGGCACTGTTAATAAACCTTGAGAAGCTCAGAAGAAAACTGAAGATATAACTTATCATAAAATTAAATTGAATATATTAACAAGTGAAAGAGCGCTAAGAGTCAGCAGTTAAAACCATATTTCATCTTCAATTCAAGTAGCAAGTAAAGGCAGAGGCTATGTAATACAACTTAAAGATAGATGTGTGTGTGTGTTGGACATACATTTTATAGTAGCATGGGTAGTTCATTGATAGAGAAGATGTTACAACCAACTGATGCAGAGCTAACACGAGGTGAGGTTATCACAGACTCAGTGGTGGAGAGGTTGTCACAACCAACTGATGCACAGCTAACACGAGGTGAGGTTATCACAGACTCAGTGGTGGAGAGGTTGTCAGAACCAACTGATGCACAGCTAACAAGAGGTGAGGTATCACAGACTCAGTGGTGGAGAGGGTGTCACAACCAACTGATGCACAGCTATCAAGAGGTGAGGTTATCACAGACTCAGTGGTAGAGATGGTTTCATAACCAACTGATGCACAGCTAACAAGCTGTGAGGTTATCACAGACTCAGTGGTGGAGAGGTTGTCACAACCAACTGATGCAGTGCTACCTAGAGATGAGGTTATCACAGACTCAGTGGTGGAGATGGTTTCATAACCAACTGATGCACAGATAACACGAGGTGAGGTTATCACAGACTCAGTGGTAGAGATGGTTTCATAACCAACTGATGCACAGCTAACAAGAGGTGAGGTATCACAGTCTCAGTGGTGGAGAAGGTGTCACAACCAACTGATGCACAGCTAGCAAGCTATGAGGTTATCACAGACTCAGTGGTGGAGAGGTTGTCACAACCAACTGATGCAGTGCTAACAAGAGGTGAGGTATCACAGTCTCAGTGGTGGAGAGGGTGTCACAACCAACTGATGCAGTGATACCTAGAGGTGAGGTTATCACAGACTCAGTGGTGGAAAGGTTGTCACAACCAACTGATGCAGTGCTACCTAGAGATGAGGTTATCACAGACTCAGTGGTGGAGAGGTTGTCACAACCAACTGATGCAGTGCTACCTAGAGGTGAGGTTATCACAGACTCTGTGGAAGAGAGGGTGTCACAACCAACTGATGCACAGCTAACAAGAGGTGAGGTTATCACAGACTCAGTGGTGGAGAGGTTGTCACAACCAACTGATGCAGTGATACCTAGAGGTGAGGTTATCACAGACTCAGTGGTAGAAGTTGTCACAACCAACTGATTCAGTGCTACCTAGAGATGAGGTTATCACAGACTCAGTGGAAGAGAGGGTGTCACAACCAACGGATGTAGTGCTACCTAGAGATGAGGTATCACAGACTCAGTGGTGGAGAGGGTGTCACAACCAACTGATGCAGTGCTACCTAGAGATGAGGTTATCACAGACTCAGTGGAAGAGAGGGTGTCACAACCAACGGATGTAGTGCTACCTAGAGGTGAGGTTATCACAGACTCAGTGGTGGAGAGGGTGTCACAACCAACTGTTGCACAGCTAACAAGAGGTGAGTTTATCACAGACTCAGTGGTAGAGATGGTGTCACAACCAACTGATGCACAGATAACAAGAGGTGAGGTTATCACAGACTCTGTGGAAGAGAGGGTGTCACAACCAACTGATGCACAGCTAACAAGAGTTGAGGTTATCACAGACTCTGTGGAAGAGAGGGTGTCACAACCAACTGATGCACAGCTGCCAGGACCTGAGGTTAGCACAGTCCTTGCTAGCCGACAATTCCACAGACATCCACAAATAAATCACGAGACAAAAAAATATGTCGTGAAGAAAAGAGCACAATTCACAAGGTCAGTGACCGGTTTTCTCGCATTTCTTTCTGCTTCTTCTTTACCCTTTGTCCCTTACACCCAACTACAATCTTTCAACTTTGCGATATTCTTACTTACGTTAGAAGGATATAAGTCCACCGACAATCATATTCGACTCTCTTATCTAATATTACAGTTCGCTTACTTAGGCATACATCTCTACAATTATTCGAATAAAATTTCAAGAATTATTATTATTATTAGCACCACGTCTTACTACCCGTTCGGGTTGTATGCACTTACGCTAATGTGTAATGGTAGAGTGACTGTGAGATGAAATGGAGGACCTACAGTTTTACATGCAATCCGAACCACGGTGGAGGCCTGGCATTCCTCACATTCACAAGTTGTGATTAATACAAGTCTTGTCAGAGGTGAAGGAAGGGTTTGATATTCAAGAATTAATTGATTGTAAAGACTTTGACAAAATGTGTGATATAAATCAATGAACTATCATAAAAAGTATTTTGTTTGAATATAAAACAAGCGCTATGCGATGACATGAAGAAGTATGTTTTCGAAGGTTAATAGAATACTCCGTGAGATATTAATTTAGAAACAAGTCATTTGAACAATTTTCAAAGAAATTCAAGTTTTCAAAATTAAGTCTTCAGTAAACTGTCCTTAATTTTGGAGTTGGCTTTGACAGTGTTAAAAAAATACTCGATCTACTTTCAAGTTTTCATACAAGCTCGGCAACCGTCACTTTAGACAGATTGTGTAAGTGTTGACAGCATCAAGATCAAATATACCGACCGCTTGTCGAAGGTGGTTGGTTGGTTACTCTAGGGCCTACATATATTTGTTAAATATTCCGGAAGCATCAATCCGGTGGGCTAGTATCATCAACTAGTGTTAGTTACAGGCTAGATAGGGTATAATGTTAGGCTTGTGTTGAAGAGAGTATACATTTAACCAATTTATAATTTCTATTTCAAGGTCACCCGCTTCAGAGGCCGCATAGTCTAAAGCGTCACTCTCGCAGTAGACTAGAATTTCGATGACGGAGATATTAAGGTTCGAATCTCAGTCGGGTGTACTGAGGTAATAAAACGCAGTGATTAAAAAATTCAAGATTCCGAGTTCATACCCCACTGGCTACCTATTTATAACATTTAATCATGAGTTTAAAAAAATTATAAACAAAAATTACACCTGGACACGGAATCAAACCCGGTAAATTTGGATAATTGCAAAAAGATCCAGCCACTGAGCTTGCCATGAAAGTTGTTACTAACAACCCATTGTTTAAGTCGTGAGTCTATTTGGAGATGTTGGAACGTCGGCGATCACCCTAGCCGTATATCGTGACTTCCCCTTGACTCTAATATGTAGAGGAGCTAACGATAACTATTACAACGTAAATGTATAACAAAGTAGAGACTGGGAAATATTTCATAAGAGTAAGAGAAATAAATAGTCAACAGTAATAGATTTATTATAAAAAAAACATAAAAAAGATTATATAGGGTTACGATTGATAAACAAGATTAAATGCAGGACCAAAGAATAATAAACAGTAAAAAATGTCCGGCAAATTTGTTAGGGAAAACATGTAACTCTTGGAAGTATAAAGGAAAACATAAGTTTTAAACTGACAAATATGAAAGGATTTAACAAATCCAAACCCGCCTCGGTGGCGTAGTTGGCTAACGCGCTTGTCATGTTGAGCTCGACTGCTAAGGACGGGGAGATCAAGGTTCGAATCTAGGTCGGGTGAACCGGGGGTGTTTTTTCCTAAATGGTTTTCCACTTTAGGTTCACTTCCTCTAATTCAACCTTTCCGATTCCCAATCCATTAGTGTAATTAATACTTAAAAGCGTATAACCCGAACGGGTAATAAGACGCGGTGCTAAATATTATTATTAAATCCAAAAATATAGGAACTGCCCGTAGCGCGGGAGAATACGTGTCCAAGACGACACGGTAACAGTCAAAAGGAAGTTAAGTTGATAGTGAGTATTGGATTCCAAAACCACCGGGCTAGCGCCAGACCACCACCAGAAGGGTCTAAACAGATAACATGGTGAATTAATTACTAATAAAAATATAACTGCAAATCCTATAATTTTAGAGTTACTAAGCTAAGTGTCGGCCAAGCTAGCTAGCTTGATTTGAAAGGTCCCATAGACACACTAAATAATAAATGGTAAGAGGAAGGTCTGTCAATTACATTAGCAGATGGCTAGCAATCAGGCGTCAACACAAAATTGTACTATGGCCTGTCCTTTCCCAGTGGGTACTGCCAGAGCACTCATTAGTACATTTATACCATTACCCACTCCCTGGGGTATACATCAAATCTAGTACACACTAACTTTAAACACTTGGACTAATGAGGTGCCAATAAGGAGCAAATGAAAATACTATCTGTGCGGGCCACTATACAAAACAAGCCGTGTTCCACGCTTTGCGCACCTAAAATAGTAACACAGAAAAAGGGGTGCCAACAAGAATGCTGTGAGATACTGACCTAACTAGGTCCTCAAATAAAGGCGTATGACAACCTGCTTGTAACCATACACATATGCGAACAAGTGAGCATGACGTCCACGGCGGCATGGGATATTGTGAAGTCATTAGGACTTAAAACAGAATAATGAACTTATGGAGAAGAGGAACCTTAAAGCAAGGTCCTTATTACATATAGAGCTCCAAGCTCCTGTATTTAAGCTGTGTCATATGGACATGGGGAAAATATATAGTCAGACTATCTGACTAAATAATCTAAGTCAAATTGACACAAAACAAAATTTAGTCATTCTGACTAAAACAACAAATCTGAAGGGCTTAGAAAACATTATAGCTGATTCGACTAACAGAAACATAATTATTCTCTTTGACTATTGCAACAAGTCTGAAGGGCTTGGATATTTGTTGAATACTTGGAACATCAGACGAGATTCCCTCGGCATCGAGGCGGTGAGACCCACGACCCAAACACCAAAACAACCAGTTTCTTCTTCAGGTGCTGGAGTAGAGGTTCCTTCTTTGAGGAATCACCATTACATTACACATTGGCGTAAGTGCGTATAACCCGAACGGGTAGTAAGACGCGGTGCTAATAATAATAATAGTAGTAATAATAAAATAATAATGTAGTAACATTTCGTGAAAAGTGACATGAATACCGTTCTTAACAACCTTTCAGATGTTATACAATACAGTCCAATTCAGATAAGAAAAGTCTTGAATTATTATATTTATATTGAATAACCGCGTCTTATGCTCTACGCAATGACAGTTATAAAAGTTGTTAAAACACTTTAAGTAATATAATCTGCAGAGGACACTTTACAGAGATTGTATCAATACCTATAAAATTATACTAATAGTATAGTAAAAGTACGTTTGTAGGTTCTAAAGCTCTTTCATACCAAAATTCTCGGACAACATAATTATAAATTATCATAGATGGACGAATGGTAAGTGTTTTGCGCTCTAAGACAAAGGTGAGAATGAGAATGCGCAATAAAAAGGGCGCTTTGTCTAACGTGCTAACTATTCACCATTTGTTCATTGATCAGTGATAGCCAAGGCTCGAACTTTGATAACCTAGAAATTATCAATAAGTAAATGTTAAAGAAGAGTGTTGAGAGGATGAGAGTGAATCGAGTGATGAAGCAAATATATGAAGGTAGAGTGTGTGAACCGGAAAGAAGGGGTTAGGCCATGTAAGACGTGGCTAAATGTGGTAGACGAATGTGTGGAAAGAGAAACATTAAGAATTTTAAGAATAAAAGAGCATGTAAGGCTCGTTGTGTGTAGGCCTATGTTGTTGAAGGGAGAAGAGCATGCAAAGAAAGGGCAGTGTGGAGACAGGATGAATTAAGTACAGAGTTGTTTTTTATAGCTAAATGCACAGTGTCTTGCCTACTCCTTAAGAGTACGGCGTGATTAGGTATGTAGGCCCACGTAGTTTTTATAAATCAAAGAATCAAATTGTGAAAGGCATTTTGCGTCTAAGGATTTTCTTTTGAAGGTGTTTACATTTTAAATGGTCTCCTCTTATTTTAAGTCTTCTCGGCAAACAATAGTCTGGAAATTAGTTTGCCGCAAAGCCTTTTGTAGAGGTAATCTCCCATTTGCTTTTGTTGTAAGCCATTTATTTGAAATTTTTATTATTCTGCTTTTTACATTTTTCACTTTTGTTTTGATTAATCATGTATCCAGATTTCTTTCTTCCCTTTTAAACGTTAAAGGTATTTTTTTTTACTGTATTATTTTTTCCTCTTTTAATAGTTTATTTTCTTCCAGGTAGATTTGATTACTTCTGCATGTAACTTGTAGGTAGCTGTGATATTTTATACTTAGGTTCAATTAATTTTTATAATTCACGTTATTAAATTATGATAGTCTTTCTTAGAAAAAAACCTTGAAACAAAACAAAAATATTTAATTTGTGATAAAAAAAAAGTGAGTAAAAGTGAGTTTTCTTGTAAATAGAGAGACTAAAAGTGAGTTTTCTTGTAAATAGAGAGACTAAAAGTGAGTTTTCTTGTGAATAGAGACAAATGGTGAGTTTTCTTATGAATAATGACTAAAAGTGAGTTTGTTTGCCAACAGTGATTAAACGTGAGTTTTCTTGTGAATGACTTAAGTGTATCCCTGCTTATGAAAGGGGAGTGTGAGGGGGTTGATAGGGTTGTGAATGAGGGGTGGTGGACCAGACATGTGCAGTTGGACGGTCGCAAAACAAACTGGAACATTCCATGGGTTCAGGGGGAGGACCGGAGACACCGGAAATTGTAACCCTCCACCCCCTCCTGAAACATCCTTCACACAGACAACTCTGGGACGACGGGGGCTGGGGGAACAAGAAGGAACAAGAAGGGAACAGAAATGAGTGTATTAAAGGGCGACATGCGAAGAATGACATACTTCTTGATTATGGATGATGTATGGGGAAGAGAGGGACATCCCACATGGCAAGGTTATGAGGGAATTAAGCTTATCGCGGGTTCAAATAGACCAACAATTAAACATCAGGACAATTAACCTGCTAGAATTGTCGAGGAGAGATAACTAACTCAATTACTAGAAACCAGGTGGGTTTATAACGTTCCTCGTTGTAACTGTATGGCTGTAGGAGAACGAACAGGGAAGGAGGAAAATACAAATGACCATATAATGTGTTGTTTTCCTCATTCCCACTACTAAATGACATCATTCTGTTCTCTAAGATCCATTCCACGCTCCTATAACAATTACCTTTCATTTCCCGGACATTTAGCTCTTAATGATCAACAAAAATGTGTGGATTTTTAAACTTTCCACAGAGATAAATTTCAACTTTTAAACTATGTTTACAAGTATCAAGGACGTAGAAAATAGTTTCGTGTTAATTCCAGTAAACATCGAACTCGTGTCCTGTTAAATGTTAGTTCAATATCTAACCCAAGCACAACATCGGATTGGCAATATTTCAGCTACCTAGGCAGATACCTTAAGTTGTCTTGGGTCAAAAGGACGAGCAAAATCTTTTCTTTCTTTTGATACACGTCTTACTACCCTTTCGTGCTTTACGTACTTTAACCAAACAACTGGGGTAGGAATGTGGAAGGTTGGATTTGAGGAAATGTACTCGCATTTGTGTGGAGGAGTAAATTGGAAACAATTTAGTGGGAGAGGGGGGTAGCCCTCAGTACACCGGGATCTAAACCTCGAACTTCTCGTCACCAGCAAACAAAACTAGATGAGTCAGACATTTAGTCCACATGTCCACAAATGCGGGTAAGAGTAAAATTAAGCCTAGTATTATAGTAGCTGTACCCTGATTTGGGTTGAAAGGACAGTTTATAAACTTTAAATATATTTCTTTGCGGCCAACAATGCTACTAACATTTTCCCATTATTATTAGTGTTATTTAATAGGCATCTATAATAAGTTATATATTAAATGTGAATACTGCAGATAACATGACTTTATGTGTGAATATATTTAAAAAATGTAGTAACTTTAGTAACAAGCAGATATTGCTCTTCCTACCAAAATTAGGGTATAGATAGATAAATAGATAGATATATACCTTTAATGTTATAGGAGAGGAATTTATAGACTAAAATCTCAAGAAAAACGAATCAATAAAAAACATAAAAATATTAGATTTATTTCGGTCGCCCAGTTTGTTATTAAGTATATAAAGGATTTTTTTAGGTACTGATTGTGATTTTGTAAATCCTTCTGCGTTTCAATGCCCAAGAAACGCGCGCACACACACACACACACATTCATAATCACGCCAGTCTCTTAAGGTGTAGGTAAGAAACTGTGTACATAGTTCAAAAAACAGCTCCATACTTAACCCATATTCACTAACTTTCTCCACACCTCCCTAACCTTGCATTCTCACTTCGCTTCAAGAACATCCACACACCGAGTCTTATATTTTATTTTATTTTTAACACTCTTAATATACATCTTTTTCACACATTCATCCACAACATTTAACCACGCCTTACATAGTCTAACCCTTCCTTTTGATCCACACACTCTACCTTCATATATGAGCTGCGTCACTAGATCCACACTCATTCTCTCAACATGCCCGAACCAACTTAATATGCTATTTCGCAATGACCTATTGGGTTATCTTTTAAACTGTACTAGCACCGACTCTGTCCATACGAGTTTTTCCACACACATTTCTTAGATATTTCATCCCAACCGAGTTCACCTTGCCCTTGTTTCTTAACTACTCACCGACATGCATGTCGATTTCATCATCTATTCATACATTTTTACAGGACATTCTGTTCGGACACACAAAATCATTCTATGTTTTAACAGTTTTACATTTATACAAAGATGACAATCATTTCCTGATACGTCGTAATCAAAAACTTCCACCTTAGTTTTGGAGACCTTTATGCCGGGATCACGATCAACTTAACTTTAACTTAACGCACGTCCACTTAAAGTTAACTTGACTTAAGAAAACAGATGTATGATCCTGATTCACGTAACTTAACGTAACAACTCGAGCCAAACATCTTCATTCTCGAGTATGATCTGTGATTTGTACTAATTGTACAGTGATGATGTGTGAATGTTTACAGTTTTCAATCAATATAATAAATATCTAATTTTAAACTTTTTTGATAAATTTATTTCCCTATTTTAGTTTAATTATTTTGTTTCAATGTATGATCACTAGAACTTACGCTAAAGAGTAAACATTGGTCATAATACCAACAAATGAATTACTAAATAGCCCTGTTGACGTCACTCAC
>CABFVX010005401.1:0-20336 GCA_902151425.1 Timema shepardi
CCCCCCCTATTCTCCATGCTTCCTATCTACCCCTCCTCCATTCTTATTACCCACTCTCCTATTTACAATATTTTAGGTGCCGCCTCTACCATTTAACCCCTACTTTCGCAAGCCACCACTGCCGATTCAAAACTTACCTGAAAATTTCATCTCTATGATTTGTTGAACACCCTTCTACAGTCCAACTTTCATAGAAAGAAACTTTAAGAAAATACAAACACATTTATTTGCAGTCGAATTGATAACATTTTACTATATTATAATTGCTATTTTCTATGTATTGATAATATCTGTCAAAAGTGACCGCTGTAGATCACATGATGACGTAAGAAGTAAATGTGAGGTACTATTCCAACAAAGCTGTTTTAAAGTTAACTGTGACTAAACTTATTGATTACTAAACAGCAAAGGTTTGTCAATAGTCTATTAATCTTCACGCGATAATTTTTGAAAAATTATAATACATCATTTAAAGAATATATTTATCATGAAAGATAGTTAATCTCCATTATTAGATCATACGCTAATTAATTTAAATCAGTATGTGTTTATTTTGAAATTTAACTAGTTATAATTATATGGATATATCAAATAACATATGATGTTAATAATTAAATATTGGATACTATAATTATGTTTATTCCTGCGATCTAATTAATAACCGCATATAGCTCAGATGGGTAATGGGACGCGGTGAAGAAAACCAAAACCATTAAAACAACATAATTAACTACGATACTGATTTAAGGACGAGGAAGGTATAATTTAGAGAAGGTGCACCCTCATTTGTACGATAAGAGATTAGGAATTAAAATATTTAGAATTAAAAATATAATTAAGCTCCCCGGCAGACACCTTCCTATGCGTATCCATCTGTACAGGCTATCTCATTAATTCATGTTTCTGAATGATAGGGAATATTTTTATTTAATGGAGTAGCCATGACAGCAGATTGATCGTGAGGTGGTGGTTGGAAGGGAATCGGGGGAGACAGTTATTATCGACTGAAGCAGATAGACAGACAGACGATCACGAGTCTCATGACAAATGTTGGGGGAGGCGCCAGGAATATCAGAACGCGCCCCCCTGTCTACAAGATGTTCGTACGAACAATAAACTACCATCAATATGAGTAACTTGTGAGCGGACTTCTTCTTCCTTTTTCCAGATTCACAAATACTTTGAATCATCCACAGAAATATCTATCGACCAAGTTTGATCAAGTTTGTTTTCAAAACCACAATACTTTTATTACCTTCTCAAGAGAAAATATTGTAATAGGAAACATTTTCAATCTCAAGAGTCGCTCTATACTTAGAGTCTACGTCACATTTTGTTGTATAGTCACAATCTGATTACAGTCTTCATCACATCTTGTTGTAGAATCGCAGTCTTTTCATAGTTTTCGTCACATTTTGTTGTAGATTCACAGTCTACTCACAATTTACGTCACATCTTGTTGTAGATTCACAGTCTACTCACTTTCTATGTCACATCTTGTTGTATATTCACAGTCTACTCGCAATTTACATCACATCTTGTTGTAGATTCACAGTCTACTCACTTTCTATGTCACATCTTGTTGTATATTCACATTCTACTCACAGTCTACGTAACATCTTGTTGTAGATTCACAGTCTACTCACAATCTAAGTCACATCTTGTTGTAGATTCACAGTCTACTCATTATCTACGTCACATTTTGTTGTAGATTCACAGTCTACTCACAATTTACGTCACATCTTGTTGTAGATTCACAGTCCACTCACTTTCTATGTCACATCTTGTTGTATATTCACAGTCTACTCACAGTCTACGTCAAATCTTGTTGTATATTCACAGTCTACTCACAATTTACGTCACATCTTGTTGTAGATTCACAGTCCACTCACTTTCTATGTCACATCTTGTTGTATATTCACAGTCTACTCACTTTCTATGTCACATCTTGTTGTATATTCACAGTCTACTCACAGTCTACGCCACATCTTGCTGTAGATTCACAGTCTACTCACTATATACATCACATCTTGTTGTAGATTCACAGTCTACTCACTTTCTATGTCACATCTTGTATATTCAGAGTCTACTCACAGTCTACGCCACATCTTGCTGTAGATTCACAGTATACTCACTTTCTATGTCACATCTTGTTGTATATTCACAGTCTACTCACAATCTACGTTACATCTTGTTGTAGATTCACAATCTACTCACTTTCTACGTCACATCTTGTTGTAGATTCATAGTCTACTCACAGTCTTCGCCACATCTTGCTGTAGATTCACAGTCTACTCACAATCTACGTCACATATTGTTGTAGATTCACAGTCTACTCACAATTTACGTCACATATTGTTGTAGATTCACAGTCTACTCACTATCTACGTCACATATTGTTGTATATTCACAGTCTACTCGCAATCTACGTCACATCTTGCTGTAGATTCACAGTCTACTCACAATCTACGTCACATATTGTTGTAGATTCACAGTCTACTCGCTATCTACGTCACATCTTGTTGTATATTCACAGTATACTCACAATCTACGTCACATATTGTTGTAGATTCACAGTCTACTCACAATCTACGTCACATATTGTTGTAGATTCACAGTCTACTCACTATCTACGTCACATATTGTTGTATATTCACAGTCTACTCACTATCTATGTCACATCTTGTTGTATATTCACAGTCTACTCACAATCTACGTCACATCTTGCTGTAGATTCACAGTCTACTCACAATCTACGTCACATATTGTTGTAGATTCATAGTCTACTCACAATCTACGTCACATATTGTTGTAGATTCACTGTCTACTCACTACCTACGTCACATATTGTTGTAGATTCACAGTCTACTCACTATCTACGTCACATATTGTTGTAGATTCACAGTCTACTCACAATCTACGTCACATATTGTTGTATATTCACAGTCTACTCACAATCTACGTCACATATTGTTGTATATTCACAGTCTACTCACTATCTACGTCACATATTGTTGTAGAGTCACAGTCTACTCACAGTCTACGTCACATCTTGTTGTAGATTCACAGTCTACTCAGAGTCTACGTCATCCTCCAGAAGCTACGCAACAAATTGCTCGCTGTGATGAAAGTTTATTGATCGAGTTGGTATTAATTAGCGAGTTGTTATGACAGACTTGTAGTCTAATGGTGCAGAAAGAGAATCAACAAAGTGATGGCTGAGTAAGTGACTGTCCCTAACCCTCTTTTCTTGCTCGGAGACATCAAACAGGAGGTCTGATTGGGAAGTTTACTCTCCCATCACATAATTGGACAAGGAGCAAATAACTTAGTCCTCTTCTCTGCCGATCACTTTCCTCCATGTTGTACTTTCACTGGGTACTTTCTCCACAACGGTGTTTACCTTTTCATTAGTCAAGTACTTTACTTACCCCTTTTCAACCAAAGTATGCAACTTTTACAGTGCTCCATAAGAAAAAAGAAATAAACAACTAATATATTCTAAAATTGGGAGTCTTAACAGATTGTAATATACCCTAATGCTAAAAATCTGCTTCGTTGCCCAGGTAGACTACAAATTTTATACCTGATAGTGGCTGCTCCAATGGCCAGGTACACCCCAGGGTGTATACCTGATGGTTGCATCCCTAGTGCTCAGGTAGACCCCAGACTGTATACCTGATTGTGGCTACTCCAGTCCCCAGGTAGATCCCAGACTGTATACCTGATGGTCCCCACTCTAATGTACAGGTAGCTTGGAGGATGTATACCTGATGATTGCATCCCCAGTCCCAAATGGTTGCCACTACAGTGCCCAGATAGACCCCAAGCTGTATACCTTATAGTGGCCGCTCCAGTGCCCAGATAGATCCCAAGCTGTATACCTGATGGTGGCCGCTCCAGTGCCCAGATAGACCTCAAGCTGTATACCTTATAGTGGCCGCTCCAGTGCCCAGAATAGATCCCAAGCTGTATACCTGATGGTGGCCGCTCCAGTTTCCAGATATACCCCAAGCTGTATACCTGATGGTAGCCGCTCCGGTGCCCAGATAGACCCAAAGCTGTATACCTTATAGTGGCCGCTCCAGTGCCCAGATAGACCCCAAGCTGTATACTTGATGGTCCTCACTCTAATGTACAGGTAGCTTGCAGGATGTATACCTGATGGTGGCCGCTCCAGTACCCAGATAGACCCTAAGATGTATACCTGATGGTGGCTACTCCAGTCCCCAGGTATATCCCAGACTGTGTACCTGATGGTCCCCACTCTAATGTACAGGTAGCTTGCAGGATGTATACCTGATGATTTCATCCCCAGTACCAAATGGTTGCCACTACAGTGCCTAGGTAGATACCTGATGGTGGCCGCTCCGGTGCCCAGATATACCCCAAGCTGTATACCTGATGGTGTTCACTCCAGTGTCCAGGTAACCCCCAAGCTGTATACCTGATGGTGGCCGCTCCGGTGCCCAGGTCGAAGGTGAACTCCAGGTGACCGTCATTCATGTACACGGCCATAAAGTCGCCAACTCCGTCTGAGCGGTGACCGTTGTACAGGATGACGCCATCCTCCGTGCCAGGTTTCAAGGTCATCTGCAGGTCGAGCCAGGAGAGGGCGGAGCCCCCCAGACCGGGATAGCGCAGATAGCTTGACCCGTTGAACGCTGGTACCTGTGACAAAAACAAGTCGTAGAGCTAGAGAATAACCGTGATAGCTCTAAGGCGTCAGTCTGATATGGTTTTTCAGACACAGAGATGTTTGATTATACAGGGGCGTTTTTTAATAGTCTCCCACTCTGCATTTCCTCTAAATTCTACCTTACTTATCAATGTAAATATGCAGATAGACCTGACGGGTAGTACGACCCGGATCACCGGGATTATTTCACAGTCAAGATCCCATCTTAGATAAAAACATGTCAATGTACAACCCCTGACCACTTGTTTTCCTTTAACCGCGTCTCACAGTTACCCAGCAGGACTATACACATGTGTATTAATTACGATAATGTGTTATGGATAAGGATTCGAACCCAATCTCCTCGTCATCAGCAGTCCAATCTATCGTGAGAGTGACGTCTCAGACCATTCGACCATCGAAGGGGGCTTAGTATCTGGTTTTGTATACACACATTCTACCCGTAGATTTTCCATGTTGCACTTTATCACTTAAGGTCATTCGACCATCAAAGTTTTATTGTATTATTTTAATAAGGGTAAAAATATAAGCAATAAATATTGATACCATTTTTCAAATAATTACAGTTCTCGAGCTATAAGTAGTTAAACTTGCTATTTCATCCATTTTACGTGCTCATTTTAAGGTAAATTAGTTAATGTATGGGGGTTAAATTTATTCTAGCTAGACATGCATATGAAGTGTATGCAATGAAGTACTTACAATATTTTAAATAAAATTAGTTTTTAATTCATAAGCTATTTAATAGTTGGAAAATTACATTTTTTGGATCTTATACAAGTTCTTTTCGTTTTATACCTCGATACTTTGATTTCATATCATTTAGTTTACATAATGCCGTTATCTCAAATTTGTTTGGTTTACTAGCCTAACTCTACTCTTTTATTTTATTATGGCCACCATGTTGATCAAACCAAATGTAAATTTGTTATGTGCATTTCGTGAAACTTCTTGCTTTGACTGTACCTACCAATAACACAGACTAGCCGACCAAGGAAGGATCGGAATACCTTGGTCTCAGACTAATCACTCACACTTGAGTGGGTTTTTTTTTAGCACCACGTCTTACTACCTGAGTGACGAGTTGTGACATTTATTTTGTCTGTTTATCCTTCCTCAAGTAATTTGACACTCAGAGTGTCGAAGGAACTCATCTCTTGGTACATCAAAACACGTATTGATTTTAAACCTATTGTTTTTCTGAATATTACAATTAACTTCATGAATGTATACAAATATATGAGTTTATTTCACTTTTATTACTGGTTGTAAAGTGAACATTAAAATTATATAAAATCTTAAAAAATTTGAAAATATATATAATTTCACATGAGTACTTCATTTCTTTAGGCATTTTCTAAAAATAATAATATAATATTGCGTGTTTACTGAACATGGCTAAGTTCAACCCTAAATGCAAACGTGCATCAAGATAAAGAAAATGAAACAAAATAGTGAAATCGAACAAGAATCGATATAAACTTATTATTATTATTATTAGCACCGCGTCTTACTACCCGTTCGGGTTATACGCACTTACGCTAATGTGTAATGGTAGGGTGAAAGGGTTTGGTAATCAGATAAATCTGTGCCGGGACCAAGGATTGAACCCCGGCCGCCAGCACAGAAGTCTGACACCTTACCCCTAGAGCACCAGGTCACCGATATAAACTTAAAACAATGAAAGATTTGATCTAAAATGTTTTCAGGTACGTAATAAGCTAATAACAAACATAGGAGATATATATGTAGCGTATATATCATTTGCTAAAGATATATTAGCTCCTTACTTGTTGGAGTTGGTAAGGAACTATATCATACATTTGAATTCACCACAACGAGTTTTGGTTTGAATTATGGCTTCCTTAAATAATTACAAATGAATATCAACACACAAGCTGCAAATAATTTCAATCACGGAAATGTACGTATGGAGGAGAAAACAATTTAATTAATTTAAATTTGTTGAAAAATGACAGCTGGACATTAGAATAAAATTGAACGTGGGATCTTAGCGCGTCATTGTTCTAACACTGAGCTATCCAGGACTCGTCCCTCGCTCATGATCTCATATCCACGTGAACTGACGATATAAAAGTGTAGTCGGTTTAGTCAGTTTAGACTATAATTTATGTAAATATTATAGTATAGACCTTTATCAAAGGTACAGCTGTAGTTCACATGATTTGACGTATGAATTAATAAACCCATTTCTAGTAACTTTTCTAGTTGTCAAATAATGATCTTCTTACTAAAATAATTCTAAATCATATATTCATCTTATTCACTAAAAATCTTAGTTTTAATCACAGCTTCCGCTCAGAACCCGTTGTTGTTTGATGTCCCGGGGCCTTGTTACAACTGGTTCATAATATTATATTTTATGTCCCGGGGCTTTGTTACCACTGGTTCATGATATTATATTTTAAGTCCCGGGGCCTTGTTACCAGTGGTTCATAATATTATATTTTATGTCCCGGGGCCTTGTTACCACGGGTTCATAATCTACTATTGTTTATGTCCCGGGGCCTTGTTACCATTGGTTCATAATATTATATTTTATGTCCCGGGGCCTTGTTACCACGGGTTCATAATCTTTTATTGTTTGATGTCCCGGGGCCTTGTTACCACTGGTTCATAATCAACTATTGTTTGATGTCCCGGGGCCTTGTTACCACTGGTTCATAATCAACTATTGTTTGATGTCCCGGGGCCTTGTTACCACTGGTTCATAATATGCTATTGTTTGATGTCCCGGGGCCTTGTTACCAGTGGTTCATAATACTCCATTATTTGATGTCCCGGGGCCTGGTTACACGAGTAGGACATGAATTGTACCAACTGGTTGAACTCATGCATATGCAGACAAAATGATCGACAGCCAAATGGTTAACTCAAAAAGACCAACTTAGAAAATTGATGCCTTACTAATCATGATTTTAATCCACAAAATTAGCGTATAACCCGAACAGGTAGTAAGACGCGGTGCTTTAAAAAAAATCCACTAAATTGGTATTTTCCGCCCTTAGATTCTCACTCCCCGTTTGAGCCATACGCATAATCATGAATAGGAATGACGTATTGACCATGTCACCATAAATTTGGGATTTATTAAAGTTATAAACTTTATTAAAATATAATATTTCATAAATTTTACTTGCTATTTTTTATTTACGATTTTGTTGTCGAACACGTTGTTTGCAATGTATTAACTTGTCGGTCAATTGAATTATTGAATCTATCTCGACTTTTGTATACCAGTAGGTCCTCTCATGTCGAACAGTTGTATATCTTATCAAATAATCCTAAACGTGTCTATCAATTGACGAACTCAAGCTTTGAAATAGTTTTAATTATTTGGTCAACCAGTTGGCTATCGATCACTTTGCCTTTTTATGCATAAGCTTGTCGACCAGTTGGTCCTAGTACTGTAGGCCACTTGATCTACGTGGCATTCGAACATTTTTACAGCTTTTCGGCCGGTTTGTAAGATGCCAATCATGAGCTCTATTAACTATTCTAATAATAACGAAAAGTAATACTTTTATTTACTACAAATAAAGAAAGCCTCCTCAGGTGGTAACATGGTCTCTAAGGCGTCACTCTCGTCGTAGACTAGATCGTTAAAAACAGGGATATCGGGGTTCTATCTCGGTCGGGTGTACAGAGGGGAGATTTATTATAAATTGCTTCCCACTCTCTTTCTCTACGCAAATACAAGTGCACTTACTCTGAATTCACCTTTACTCATCCCTAACTAATTAGCGTAGCTAGTACATGTGAGTATACCGTGAATGGATAGTAAGACTCGGTGCTAATAGAATAGTAAAAGAACCCTTAAACTTTCACCATTCAAACTATTTCATTAAATTGCCTAGTAATATTTTTTTTTCTTCCAAGAATACATTTATAAATATAGGCCTAATAGTATTAGGTACAATAAATACTTTGCGACACGTGTAATAATTTCGTTATTTTAAATTATTAATATTCTATGAATCTTAGTAGCCAGGATTCAAACTCAAGACCACAACTCCCGGGTGGACCATACGGGGGCCAATCATTCATGTTCTAAATCACTAAATAACAGCGAAGTTTCCTTATCGGAAAAAAGACAACACTGTTGTGAACAAAGAGCTGGCAATCCCAGATTAATCTCCCACTCTGCCTGCCCAACCCCCCTTCACAACACAATACCACCCTCAACCATGTTAAAAATTCCCTGTCAAAATGTTATAGCCTATTCATTCTAGGAGAAGCTTGCTGGACGAATCACCTTAAATAAGAATTGACTCACTACAATCTCTTTAACCAAAAAGAACCAACATTTTATACCGAAATACAACATTTTATTCAAAGAAATATATTTATTTTATCCAGCACAAATCAGGGTATTTACACGAACTAAACAGAATTTATAGACATTGGATTAAAAAGAATAGTAAATAAAATGTAGTTAAATCATATTTTCCACTGTATCTACCCCGGATAAGCATGGTTCGGATCCTGACCAATTTGAGATATAGCCTGATCGTCCTTGATTCTCGCACGTTAGTTACAAATCGGCGGTATTTTACTTTGTCCGGGTGCCAGATAGTTACGATTCTACCAACGTTTATTATAAGGTTATATTATTGCTTATTAACTTATGAGGCTACAACAGGCCTGTATCTAGGAACTATGTTTGGGAGGATAAGAGGAGTTAAAAAATAACCTAGGCTTATTGTATAGCCAAAAAAAAATGAATATTTGATTCAAACACCGTATTTTAAAAAATAACCTAATAAAAGAGGATTATCACGACGAGGCCCTTACTTCGAGAAACGTATGATAAGTGATAACGTCTTGTGGATCAATATCAATCACCAGATCAAGATACAAGAGAGCTAATACTGTCAACAGGTCTTCCTCAGTCCTATGCCTAAGATACGTCTTTTAGAGTTTAAAAAGAGCATTCCGAAGATAATGTTGAAACAAGATGTGTCGCAAAACTCCAAAGGAGTCACCACCATTCTCACAATCGAAACCAGCTAAGCGAGATTCTATTCAGCCGAAAGTTTTCTTTCATTGTCAATATAATCAAAAATAGTTGAGTTTTTTCCATTCCCAACCAGCGTAAATTGTTCCGTTTTTTTCTGATGCTGCATTTTAGTGATATCTTAAAATTTCCAATGCCTCTCTCCACTTATTAAAAGGTTTTGCTACGAGAACATTCAACTTCTGGGTTATTCCTTTTCCAGCAAATTCTGAGGCAAAAATGAAGCATCTTTGTCAGAATGCACCTTTCACCTTCGCAGAGGAGAGCCAGGAATGTGTGTATAGCCAATCGATTAAAAATTGTAAACGTCTCTTTGGTTCAATAAAAAAAATTCAGCTATGGGGAGGTATCGATGGTAGCTTTAGAAATTTTTCTTTAATCTATTTTAACACTTAAAAAATTTCCAATAATTAAAAACTTGTTATCAGAGTTTGTTTTCACTTCACTCTCTTCATGACAATCCAATAGAGCAAATTGTCCCTCGTGAGATGATAGACCTATCAGATTTTTTTTTAATAATAGAGATTCTTTTTGCCTCAGCAGAAGCATTTTCAGTGACTTCTTTCTTATTAGTTGGGGTCAATGGTTGTATTATATCATATCTGAGCTTTATTTTCCAAAATAGGTCTTAATTTTCTTTGTGAGATCTAAAACTGGTGTTAGCTTCTTCAGTTTAATCACGTTTAGTTCTGTTTTCTGAAACACTTTTTTTTATAATCTAAACTTAAAATAAAATCGTTATTTGGTGTTTTCTCCGTAACTGTCTGATCTAAGTCTACCACTCAGAGAAGTAGTTATTTCTATTAGTTTTGAAAATGTTGACCCCACCTTCCCCACTATTTTACAAACTCCCTCTTATAAATACCCCATTTTGAGACTTATTTAGTTATCTGGAGAGGTACTTTTACCTGCCCTGCAAATTTCAATTTCCTACCACAACTAAAAGCTATATTTTATGTTTATAGCCCTTCTTTTTTTTTAAAAAAACTGGTGTTAGATTTATGGTTAATAGTAGTGTTCTCTTTACATTCCTGCTAAATGTAACTTTATACCTTACTTAAGAGTTTTTTGTTTCTTCTTATACATCCCCTCTCCCCTCCCTATTTATAGGAGTCCCATTTTAAAATTTAAAACTTTTATTGCTATTTTGAGTGGTCCTTATACTTACTTGCAGAATTTAGGTTTACTACCACACATATAAATGTTGTTTTTTTTCTATTATATTTGGAAATTTTTATTCCCCTCCATAATTTTTCAACCACCACTTACAAATTTCAAATTTTAAGATTTATTTGATTATCTGGTTTGGTCTTTCTACCTGCCTCGTATACTTATATGATTGGTGCTAAATCAAAGTAGGAGTTATTATCTCACCTACGTACTGTTTAACTATCACACATCCGTTCTGTTTGATGGCTTGACCACGAGTGTTCCTCCGATAGAAGTCGTGAGGTCTCCTCTCTACCAACGCGATCCAAAAGGAGGGTCCACCCTAATTGTTCGATATATCTTGCTAATAGGAACGGCCGAGGTCACGTTCACTGACTCAAAATACTACACCTCGGGGTTGGGGAAACTTGTAAGAATATTCTGTTCTCAACTGGTGGTTTATATGTCAGCATCGTAGATTCTAAAAACGAACAATATATATTGTTACCCTGGTTTTAGAAAGTGAGAACAGAAAAGCTAGCATAAAGTATATTATGTTATGTTTGATTCACGTGGATTATTACTCAACACCTTTCATTATCCTCCATATCCAATGGTTGTCAAGAAACGAGGTGGTGTGTTCCTTCCTACCTGGAATGTAATATATTTTCCTCTGGCAACGAACGAAATACGCTCAGACATCCGTCCGTCACTCCGGAATGCCCTTTGACCCTGTGACCCCTGTGAAACAGTGACTCTTGAGAACATAGAGCTTTTACCCACCCTCCGCCAGACGCGCTGTTTGTAAAACAGTGATGGATTGTGCAAAGAGGCATGCACTGATCCAATTAACACAACAGGCAAGGCCTTTTAATTACATCGTCTAATCAGGGACTCCCGAGTCTGGGTAATGCACAAAGGAGAGCTTGTTGCCAAACCTAGCAGGCAGGCAGTGTTGTCAAACGTAGAATACTAAGTTATTACTGGGTTAAAAAACAAAGTATCTTAATTGACTTCTTTTAAATGTAAATGAGAACTTAGATATACATACTTATAAATTTAATCCTTTACAATTTTTTTGTGCAACGTGTCTTACCGTCCATCTGAGCTCTAGACATTTAATTAACCTAGTTAATTAGAAATTAGAGGGTAGAATAAAGAGTAAATAAACCCGTACTTATGTGAGTGGGTATTAGGAAACCACTTAATTTTTTTTAAATATAGCTGACAGGGTTTCGAACCCAAACCTTCACAATACCTGTAGACCAGACTAGATGGGCTTGACTTCTAGCCCACGTGTCCATTGATGCGGGGGACCTATACATAAAGTGGTACTCATAAGTATTGAGAACCGAGTGTTTAATTTAGGGGTACCTTATGAATATATTTGTAAGGACGGTACAATCCTGGCTTTATCAAATACTAAGGCAAGAACATTAAACTAGCAGACCGCGGACCTCGTGATAAACCATCATACAACGCAACCATATTTTTATAAACGCGGAGGAAACAACCCAATTGGGAACTTGTTGTAATTTGCAGTATTTTGGCATGTGAGGCTGTTGTACCAAATTCACTCGTATTTCTACAGGGGTCAGTTCCCAAAGAATGTTTAACTTGCGCATCCAGCATGTGCGATATTTTGCATCATACGCGTGTGTTGACAGATGTATTCTCACATGAAAGTGAACCAAACACGAGAGATCTCAGCTTACAGACACACTTTGTCATTTTGGCATAGTATTTACATCCTGACATTAATTTCAGTGTTTCAACATCAACACCATCGTTTCAAATTAAGGGTTTCATAGTTCTGCTGAAAAAAAATTTGTTTTATAATTTTATATAGAAAGCCTTTGCTATTTGTAATAATAAGATACTAATTAGAATTATTTTTTTTATAAAATAAGTTAAGAGCAATGCAGAGTTTTTCGTTAGATGTGGCCTCTTTAGCACTTCTGATGTCCAATGGGGCCCTAATCAATTGGTGCCGATCCAGGGGGACCTGCTCTCTCTCACCATAGTAGTCGCCACCTCCTCCAACAGCCTCCACCAGTTGTTGCGGAACTTTTCTGAGCCCAACAACTTGTCAGAAATTAACTATACATGATCACGTGGTTCTTAAAGTTTAGTTTTATTTATTCCAAAGTGCGGCGAGGGAGAAACTTTCCTCCCATTTTCAATTGTTATTTTTTCTCATTGTTATCAGTCATAAATTTACATTTAAAAATGGTATTGTTGGTATTTGGGTTATTCTTTGCCCATGAAAATGCATATTTTTTGTTTTTGTTTTTTCTTACAGCCAATGTGGCCCTAATTATGAAACAAGTTTGACATGTATATTAAGACATTAAAAAATGATACATTTTCTTATTATCTTATATAAATATATAAATAAAATTAAATAAATATCCAGCACATTTTCTTGCAGGGGAAGTTTACCGAATACATATTTAACATAATTTGAGCTCAAAATTAATTACAACTTCGCCCGCAGCCAACAAGTCTTGCTGATAATATACACACGTTACAAACAACACGATTTTTTTTATGTTTGAAGTATTATACCCGTACTGGGGGAAAAACAGTATAAGACCCATTTTACATCATCTGTTTCCATAAACTCCTTGGTTCATAGCCAGTCAGTAAAAGATCGATTCTACAGTAACAGATTGATCCGTAATTACTTAATATAAATTAAGATAATTTGATTGGAAGTTAAATACATTAATATTATGTGAAATAGGTTAAATTACTATCTAGCTAATCAATAAATATAAACCCGATTCAGTGGCTTAATGGTCTAAGGCGTCACACTCGTGTTGGACTGACCTGCTGATGACCGAAACTCGGGGCTAGAATACGGATCAGATGTATTGACGGTTGTTCTCTAAGTAACTTTTCACTCTTCCTTCATGAAAATTAGGGTGCACTTTATCTAAATTCAAACTTACTCATCCCTATTAATATGGATGTGCGGGTCAAAATGAACGTATCAATGGCAGTAAAGGAAACAGTCAGTCTTTTCTAAATGTATCGTATCATTCATCTAGCGTTTCAATTCATAGAAAACTTAAGCAACAGTAATTTTGACTAAAAAACCATAAAATAAAATAAAATTATAGAAATGTTTATTATTTTTAATATAACTTTCTGAAGTTGTTTTATCTTGACCTGTTTGTTTGGACAAAGTACTAAACTTTACTATTGGTTGACACATCATCGCGTGATCAAGAACAGAGTGCGCGCACGAAATTAAAAAAACATAAGGACAAGGAGTTCATGAAGGACTTAAAGGATACGGAGTTTACGAAATATTCATGAGAATCAAAATAGAACGCGAGTTTAAGTAAGTACTTACGCACTTTTTATTGAAAAAATATTTTCTTGTTTGGATATATAAAATATTGTACCAGTATTTTCTTTTTCGCCGTATCTGGATACCCGTTTAGGTTATATAACTTCTGTAGATACGTTAGGTTTAATAATTTTAAATAAATAATAACTTCAACAGAGCTTGAATATTTGTCACGAGTATAGTGGACATTGATGATACACTATTTAAATAAAGAGAGAAAGTCTTTGTCAAACTCTGCGGCACTCCTGACAAATATTCAAGCTCTGTTGAGATTACCACGTATAGATTAAATTGTATGTATATATAGTACTGTAGCAATGTTTATTTAATTTGGCCAAATATGTTTTATTATCAGAAAATCTGCAAAATTACTGTTCCAGTGAAGAAGATAAGGCCAGGTGTAAAATGTGATGGCTCATTTCAGTTAGTTTGGAAAACCGCATAGTGTGTTGCAATATTTATTGCCCGGTACTGTCATGCTATAAATAAGGAAACATAAAAAGGTAAGCGAATAAAACCCACCTGTAGGTCCACCTTAGTCTCGCATAGGTCTCCGGTGTAACCCAAGGGACACAGACAGACGGCTGACGAGTCCCCTGAGGTGAGACATTTGCCGCCATGTTGACACGGAACCTTACTGCATCTGTCTGCGCTGCACTCCTCTGCAATCACATCAACATTTCATTTACACTCCTCTGCAATCACATCAACATTTCGTTTACACTCCTCTGCAATCACATCAACATTTTGTTTACACTCCTCTGCAATCACATCAACATTTTATTGACACTTCTCTGCAATCCCATCAACATTTTGTTTACACTCCTCTGCAATCAAATCAACATTTTGTTTACACTCTTCTGCAATCAAATCAACATTTCGTTTACACTCCTCTGCAATCCCATCAACATTTTATTTACACTCCTCTGCAATCCCATCAACATTTTATTTACACTCCTCTGCAATCCACATCACCTTTTGTTTACACTCCTCTTCAATCCCATCCAATTTTTGTTTACACTCCTCTGCAATCCCATCACTTTTTGTTTACACTCCTCTGCAATCCCATCACCTTTTGTTTACACTCCTCTGCAATCCCATCACCTTTTGTTTACACTCCTCTGCAATCCCATCCACTTTTTGTTTACACTCCTCTGCAATCCCATCACCTTTTGTTTACACTCCTCTGCAAATCCCATCAACATTTTGTTTACACTCCACTGCAATAATATCACCACCTAATTTACACTCGCACTTGAGTAATTTATCACATACCCGCTTCAGTGGCCAAACAGTCTAAGGCATCACTATCGTGTTAGACTGGCCTGCTGATAACAGGAAGATCGTAGTCAGAATCCCAGTTAGAACTACTGTTTTTATTTCCTTAATGATTTCCCAAGAAAGTGTTGATAGATTACCTCTAAAATGCTTCCTTCCTCATCCCTACCCCATTAGAGTAGGCCTATAGCCTGAACAGATAGTAAGAAGAGGTGATTAAAAATGTATCACATTCAGACTCAACATGTGCAGTAGATCCATAAAGTGACATTGAATTGGTTCTTACTGGTCAAGGTTTTGTTTGGTGGTAAGTAGTGTCGAAATGGGCCATATTCCACCGGTTTAAACGGCCAAAAACCCTGCTCAATGCCAACACCGGCGGTAAATATTCCTCCAACCTGTATTGGTGGTAAGTAGTGTCGAAATGGCCCATATTCCACCGGTTTAAACGGCCAAAAACCCTGCTCAATGCCAACACCGGCGGTAAAATATTCCTCCAACCCGTATAAATGTTTTTGTCGGTGCACAAAGCTTGATAAAGATTTCATGTGCTTTTCTGATTCGCGACAAAATATAATGAGCCCAAAGGAAGCCGCTGTTTGCATTTTCTAAATGACCTTCTGAAACTACCGAGCCGGAGTAAGGTCATTAGATACGATGGAAAAGTATTTTACTTAACATTTTGAGAAAACGAACAAATATCTCTTGGATTACAAATTACAACATTTTAACTGGTGTCTTAAGCCTTTTCAGTCAACTTGCCCATTAGCATTGACAGACAGTCCTATATCCTCTTGCCAAGGGTGTACATACATGAATTATATCCGTCAGGGGTGTACTAGACAGGACCATATTCTCTGGCCAGGGGTGTACTAGACAGGACCATATTCTCTGGCCAGGGGTTTAATAGACAGGACCATATTCTTTAGCCAGGGGTGAACTAGACAAGACCATATTCTCTGGCCAGGGGTTTAATATACAGGACCATATCCTTTAGCCAGGGGTGTACTAGACAGGACCATATTCTCTGGCCAGGGGTTTAATATACAGGACCATATCCTTTAGCCAGGGGTGTACTAGACAGGACCATATTTTTTAGCCAGGGGTGTAATAGACAGGACCATATTATATAGCCAGGGGTGAACATACATGTCCATAGTATCTAGCCAGAAGTATACATACAAGAACATATTCTCTAATCAGGGGTGTACTAGACATCCTATTATACAGCCAAGGGTATACATACAGGAACATACTATACAGCCAAGGGTGTACAAACACCTGGCAGTTACGTCATAGAGGAACCGAAAGCTGGCACTGAATTATTGAATTGTGCCACGGGTTGCAGCCCTGACGCCGTAGTAAAGGTGGAAGAGGAGAGAGGGGGTAGTAGTAGAAGGCCTGCCACCTGGCTGGCTGTGGATCAATAAGAGGTTTCAGGTGCGCGCGGCCCCGCCACGTGCTCGCTACACTCATAACTAGGAGACGTCATTTCACCGACCTGCCTTCACCCGTCCCCCCCTCAGTCATTGTCTGGTGGTGAAAAATAACATCACGTGTCTCTTGGAGCTACCAGAGATAGAGAGGCTTCCCTGGACTCTACTAGCAAACTCTTCTCGTATTCCGTGTCACACTTAACCTTTAAAGACAATATAACACATACTCGTTGGTTGCATTATTGTTATTAATAATAATATTTAGCACCGCGTCTTACTAGCCGCTCGGGTTATACGCTGGTTGCATTATTATATGTGTTGTTGGACAATGGATAGCAAGGAGGAGGGAACAGTTTACTAGTACAGTCACATCAAGACTTGCTAGACCTGGTAACAACCCAAGAGCTGATAATGAGGAGGGAACAGTTTACTAGTACAGTCACATCAAGCCTTGCTTACCCTGGTAACAACACAAGAGTTGATAGTGAGGAGGGAACAGTTTACTAGTACAGTCACATCAAGTCTTGCTAGCCCTGGTAACAACCCAAGAGCGGATAGTGAGGAGGGAACAGTTTACTAGTACAGTCACATCAAGACTTGCTAGCCCTGGTAACAACCCAAGAGTTGATATAGAGGAGGGAACAGTTTACTAGTACAGTCACATCAAGACTTGCTAGCCCTGGTAACAACCCAAGAGCTGGTAGAGAGGAGGGAACAGTATTACTAGTACAGTCACATCAAGACTTGCTAGCCCTGGTAACAACACAAGAGCGGATAGTGAGGAGGGAACAGTTTACTAGTACAGTCACATCAAGACTTGCTAGCCCTGGTAACAACCCAAGAGTTGATAGGAGGGAACAGTTTACTAGTACAGTCACATCAAGACTTGCTAGCCCTGGTAACAACCCAAGAGCTGGTAGAGAGGAGGGAACAGTACAGTCACATCAAGACTTGCTAGCCCTGGTAACAACCCAAGAGCTGGTAGTGAGGAGGGAACAGTTTACTAGTACAGTCACATCAAGCCTTGCTAGCTCTGGTAACAACCCAAGAGATGATAGGAGGGAACAGTTTACTAGTACAGTCACATCAAGCCTTGCTAGCCCTTGTACCAACCTCTGAACTAAATTTTAAATAATACCTAGTCCTTATAGTTTGGAACGTGATAAAAGGCTCCAGTCTCGTCTAGGTTTGTCAGTAACGGAAAAGTCAATAGTAAAATTCTTGCCATGAAGATTTTTGGAAATATAATATTTCCCACTCTTTCTTCACCTGTTCATTTCCTCCCAATTTTAACTTTCTAATCCATATCTCCTAAGATTAGATAAGTAGCTATCCCGGATGGATAGTAAGACACGACTTGTAACAATACTAGTAACAATTATATATAACTGGTAGGAGATGAGAGGAAATGTACCCACATTAGCAGGAAGAATATATTAAAATACCATGTGGATTAACTCTTCTCACAAGATTTGTTACAAGCCATTAATAACTTGGATTTTTCTCTGAGCGGGGAAAAAAAAAAAAAGTTTAAAAACTTTGTAAACAATAACAGGTGTTAAATATGTATGAGAGCTCACGTCAAGAAGCAGTATCTGGACTCTAGAGTTGTGCCAACTTCCCCTTTCCACACTCTCCTCTCATCCCTCCTTCTCCCCTTTCCCTCCCTACTCCCTTCATTCTCATGTGTAACTTTAGAGGTAAAAAAAAGGTTCAGGAGGGAAATAGATGGGATTGCGAGGTCACGACCCCCTTCCACCCTGCCCTACTCCCTCCCCTCCCAGCTATCAGGTAGTCTACCTGGCGCGGGAATACCCTGGTGACACGCCAGGTCTACCAACCCCTCGGGTCATATTTCTCTGTCTCCAGTCGGAAAGAGCAACTTGCCAAGGAGATATATGGAGGGGAGCGGGGTATAGTGACCCACTACAAGGAACCGAGGAGGGCGAAACTAAACAGTAGAAAATATGAAGTGGCTCTGAATGAAACATCGGTTGGAGCAAAAAGTGGATTAACGCGAGAAGCGATGAGATAGAATATCCCTCTGGAATGCAATCATAGTAAGCTCCAGACCATTTATCAGCTGCCATTTTGGCCACCAGCCTGTTCCAACAGTTTCAACAAACTTTGCTCACCCTGGAACCACGCCTCGTCACGCCACGTCCTACAATCGACAACCTTTGCTCACCCTGGAACCATTCCACGTCACGCCACTGCCTACAGTCGCAAAACGCTTTGCTCAACATGACAATACTTGCCACGCCACTGCCTACAGTTTCAACAAGCTCTGCTCACCCTGGAACCACTCCTCGATCACGCCACTGCCTACAGTTTCAACCAGCTCTGCTCACACTGGCAACAATCCAAGTCAAGCCACTGCATACAGTTTCAACTATCTTTGCCCATGTTGGCAGCACTCCACGCCACTTCATAACAGTGGCATGTTTTCCGGATTGTAACAATATTTTAAAATAGTAACTATCCTAAAACGTTAGAGATCATATTAGATGAATTTCACGATGGCAGGCGTATTGATTGCCAAGCCGCCACTTGATATTTTAACATTTATTTGTCTTGTTTTGATATTTATCATAGAATAATAACAATAGGTAGGTTAACTGAAGGTTTGAACTTTTTGAAGTTGGACTTAAGACTTTTGTTTTGTTGACTAAGAATGGTAAAATACCAAACTACAACTTTAGCAATAAAACCGGAATTAATATATTATTATTATTATCATTAGCACCGCGTCTTACTACCCGTTCGGGTTATACGCACTTACGCTAATGTGTAATAGTAGGGTGATTGTGAGATGAAATGAAGGACCTACAGTTTAACGTGGAATCCGAACCACGGTGGAGGCCTGGTGTTCCTCACATTCACAAGATGTCTTGTCAGAGGTGAAGGAAGGGTTTGGTAATCAGATAAATCTTTGCTGGGACCGAGGATTGAACCCCGGCCGCCAACATAGAAGTCTGACACCTTAACCCTAGACCGCCAGGTCACCTTCGAGGAACTAATATAGTAAAACTATGCTGAAGTGGATTTAATGAATGTATAAAATAAGGCCAAAGTTTAGTATTGAACCAGAGACCAGTGACATTAAGAATACCTAAAAGTTATAAAGTTTAGTCATACAATATTGTTACTGAGTATGCTAGTCTTGCTCCGCATACCCAGTCATTTTCAAGATTTATACCTAAAAAAATTAACACTAAATTTTTAGTTTTCCGATAATATTGTGTTCTTCTTCCAAGGGCTCTTACCTACCAACAAACTACAAGGCCTGCTTTTTGTAAAAAGCAAGCAAGATTTCACCAGCATTGAGAGATCCTAATGAACTTGTCCAATGTATACTTAGTGACAACAATCCGCCCC
>CABFVX010005401.1:27736-46441 GCA_902151425.1 Timema shepardi
AGTCTCTGTTATCCCTGGCAACACTCCATGTCACGCCACTTTCTACTCAACAGTCTCTGTTATCCCTGGCAACACTCCATGTCACGCCACTTTCTACTGAACAGTCTCTGTTATCCCTGGCAACACTACATGTCACGCCACTTTCTACTCAACAGTCTCTGTTATTCCTGGCAACACTCCATGTCACGCCACTGTCTACTCAAGTCTCTGTTATCCCTGGCAACACTCCATGTCACGCCACTTTCTACTCAACAGTCTCTGTTATTCCTGGCAACACTCCATGTCACGCCACTGTCTACTCAAGTCTCTGTTCCCCTGGCAACACTCCACGTCACGCCACTTTCTACTCAACAGTCTCTGTTATCCCTGTCAACACTCCATGTCACGCCACTTTCTACTCAACAGTCTCTGTTCTCCTTGGCAACAACCCACGTCACGCCACTGTCCACTCAAGTCTCTGTTATCCCTGGCAACACTCCACGTCACGCCACTGCCTACTCAACAGTATCTGTTCCCCTGGCAACACTCCACGTCACGCCACTGCCTACTCAACAGTCTCTGTTATCCCTGGCAACACTTCACGTCACGCCACTGCCTACTCAACATTCTCTGTTCTCCTTGGCAACAACCCACGTCACGCCACTGTCTACAGTTTAAACAGTCTCTGTTACCTTGGCAACACTCCACGTCACGCCACTGTCTACAGTTTAAACAGTCTTTGTTCCCCTGGCAACATTCCAAGTAGTGTCACTCAGTAATCGCTTGTTCTCACACCCTGTGTTTTCTGTTGTATGTTCTTCCTTAGACGGGGTGGGGGCGGTGTAAATAAGCGCACAGCCGCCTCCTAATCTCGCCGTAATGGCGCGTGTTTCCTGCCTCCGTCCGGGTAGGAGCGTGTACCAGCCCTCACGCTTTAACCACCCTCAACTCCTCCCCCAGACGTTTTCAACAAGACGCTCTCTCCAGGCTGGCGTAGTCTTAGGACGTGCGAGGTTTTCATCGAGACAATAAACATTCAATTAACTCGCGATACATCAGAACTTCAGCTTTAGGTCTGCTATACATAATAATATCAGCTCTCATTCTGCGATACATCAGAACTTCAGCTTTAGGTCTGCTATACATAATAATATCAGCTCTCAGTCTGCTATACATCAGAACTTCAGCTTTAGGTCTGCTATACATAATAATATCAGCTACTCAGTCTGCGATACATCAGAACTTCAGCTTTAGGTCTGCTATACATAATAATATCAGCTCTCAGTCTGCTATACATAATATCAGCTCTCAGTCTGCTATACATAATAATATCAGCTCTCAGTCTGCTATACATCAGAACTTCAGCTTTAGGTCTGCTATACATAATAATATCAGCTCTCAGTCTGCGATACATCAGAACGTCAAATCTCGGTATTAATTACCATCCACATCCCTTATCCAAGGAAATAGTGTTCAACAGAGACCAATAGGAACAATAAACGCACAACATAACATATATGTGTTTGTCAATTAACTTAAAGAAATACATGTGAATCACCAAATCAGCACTGCCTATATTAAAGTAAGTAATAATAATATTTTTTATGTTTTCAAACGGAAGAGTGTCTTTAAATAAATATATTTTATGGTATCCAAGAAAAATGTTAGTTTTATTTATTACAACGGCCAGACTTTGACTACCTTAAAATGTTAAAAATATGATCTTTAAAATTACCTAAATATTCTAAAAAATTACTTCAAATTTACAAAATATGACCCAAAAATATTAACAAAAACTCTTAGTGAAGGCATACGATTAAACCAAACACGCACTTCACTAATGGAAACAAAAATATTCGATGAAAATCCAACCACTGAGCTCTGGAATTCTGCTCAATATAATATTTATTTACGAATACCTGTTTAAGAAGTAATAGTTACCCCTCCAAACGCAACCCTCTGCAACCTGGTTGAAGTGTCTCACGAGGAATGTGTATCTTACAGCCACACAAGCAAAGCGGAAAAAAAGTTCATTCATTGACTACCTTATTTCCACAAAACAACAACTGTCTGGCGAAAACATAAATGTATGTTTTATTATCCATACATTTACTAGATATCTAAAAACAAACAAAAAAAACTTAATATAAATAATGATTTAAAAACACCTAAAAGTTAATATAAACTGGAGCAACCCAAGAAAACATTACCTAAAATTCCAAAATGACACTAAATAACCTACTAAATAAACGTTTCCACAATCAGGGGATCATATGCATAAATTATGTCCACATGAACATTGTCTGTGAATGACATGAACAAACAATAAAACAGGACATGTCACCATAATCCAGACCCTGTGTATTATACTTTGCTTTCATGTTCAAATTCCTGCTATAAGAATGTTGTACTTACCCACATCAAAACCTTTGATGGAGTCCCCAAGAGGTGCAAGGTTGAAATTGTAGACGTGGTCGTTGACTTCAAGGTGCCTGATGCAACCTTTCAGACCTTCTTCGACGGGAAGTTTATCAGCCAGGCCCGTTGTATTTCCCGCCCCGCCCACAAACAGTGGCTCTCTGAAGGTAATCCTGGAGAACAGGCCCTGGAAGAAGCGTAGGTAACAGGTTATTAACCTCCACAAGAACAGACCTTGGAATGAGCATGATGAACATGGATTATTAACCTCTACAAGAACAGAACCTGCAACAAGAATAGCTAGCATGTGATTAACTTCCACAAGAACAGGCCCTGGCATGAGCATGGAAATACGGATTCACCTCCACAAGAACAGGCCCTGAAATAAGCTTTGTTAGTTAACACGAAATCAACTTCCACAAGAACAGGCCCTGGACCGAACATGACTAGCTAACACGTGATTAAACTCCACAAGAACCGACCCTGGAACAAACATGGTTAGCTAACACGTGATTAAGCTCCACAAGAACAGGACCTGGTACAAGCATGTTTAGCAAACACGTGATTAAACTCCACAATAACAGGCCCTGGAATGAACATGTTTAGCTAACACGTGATTAAACTCCACAAAAACAGGCTCTGGAAAGAGCATGATTAGCTAACACGTGATTAACTTCCACAAGAACAGGCCCTGGACGCTTCGATGGCCGCATGTTCTAAGGCACTACTCTCACAGTTAACTATAGTACCAATGACATGGAGATTGTGATTCGATCTTGGTCAGGTGCATTTATGATTTATCCTACATGGTTTCCAATTCTCTCTTCAAGCAAATGTGGGTACACTTCCTCTAAATACAACCTTTATCATCCCTAAACTATCAACGTATTATTAGTAAATAGGTGTACAACCCAAATAAGACGAAGTGCTAGAAAAAAACCTGGAACAATCATACCTAACAAGTGATTATCCTCCACAAGAACAGGCCCTGGAACAAGCATACCTAACAAGTGATTATTCTCCACAAGAACAGGCCCTGGAACAAGCATACCTAACAAGTGATTATCCTCCACAAGAACAGGCCCTGGAACAAGCATACCTAACAAAAGAGATAAAATAACTTTTAAAACATAAATATTAAAGCTTAAATAGATTTTATTAAATCTAAACTTATTTAAAGAGTGTCCAATAAACTTATCTAAACTAGGCAGAACTAGGTCCGAAATAATTACTTTTGTTTGTTCATTCTTCTTAAAACAATCAAAATATTGCACATTTTACGAGGATTTAAATGTCACTTCTGCAATGTACACCCCCTCCTCCCCGTTCCCACTCAACCAGCACCCCCAAATTCGACTCCCTAAATTAGCAACTTGAGGTACACTATGTTTGGCTATTTTTTTTAGCACCGCGTTTTACTACCCATTAGGGCTGTACGCTTATCAATCAATTACCTTAATGGGTTCAGGATGAGGAGGTCGAGTTTAGAGGCAGTGTACCCGCATTTTCGTGGAGAGAGATGGAGAGAGAGAAACCGTTTAGGAAAAACCACTCTCAGTACACCCGACTGGGATCGAACCCACGATATCCCCGTCATAGCAGTCTAGTCCATAGTGAGAGTAGCGCCCTATACCATGCGGCCATCAAAGTGGGTTAAGTCTGACTTAACCTGGCCCTTAGTTTGATAGTACTTAGAGCGCTTAGGTCGTCGAGTTAAAAAGCAACCCGCCTTGTTAAATATATTCAAATTCACGTAGGGAACGTCATTAATATAAAATTAACGCTGTAGAGGAGCTAGGGAGGGAGAGTAGGGCGAGGGGAGGGAGGTTATTTACGATTTGATTTGCGACTGTCTCCTGAACAACCAAGATTACATTGTGTGTGTCCACAGTAACCAGACCAGAGCCCAGAATATTTGGAGCACGATTGATTTTCAAGAGAAGTTCTCTCTCGGCGGGGTGGGCCGGATTATATCAGGATGAAGAGTGTGGGGGTGGTAAGGGGGGGGGGGAGGTAGGGGTTGAAACATAGTGGTGCCGGCAACACGGATTAAGTGGAGCCCGTTCTTAATGAGAATTCCTTGGGTTGCGTCGCCCTGTGGCTTGTGGGGCTGGCGGCAGCCTCTCGTCTACAGGGTGCTACACAATACACTCTTATTCTACAGGGTGCTACACAATACACACTCTTCCTCTACAGGGTGCTACACAGCACTCTCTTTCTTCCTTTACAGGGTGCTACACAATACACACTCTTCCTCTACAGGGTGCTACACAGCACTCTCTTTCTTCCTTTACAGGGTGTTACACAATAAATTCTCTTATTATACAGGGTGCGACATAATACACTCTCTTCCTCTACAGGGTGCTACACAAAACTCTCTTTCTTCCTTTACAGGGTGTTACACAATAAATTCTCTTATTATACAGGATGCGACATAATACACTCTCTTCCCTACAGGTTGAAGAACAATACAACAAACTCACTTTTAATCTAAACATTATTCCAATGGGTTAATTTACTGACAACACTGATTATTCGACTTGCGCGGTTAATTCGTGTCCAAGATTTCCAATCTAGTTGAAAACCGCATAAGTCAAATGGTGATTAAATACGATTTATTTAAGACACATGTGTCTTATTTTTAAAATATATACGAAGCTAAACAGTTTCTGCCTATGAAAAGAAAAGTAATAAAATTAAATTTCAATCAGTATGTTATCAAGTAAATATATATATATATATATATATATATATATATATATACATATATATATATATAGGAAAAACTTGCACTCAATTCACAAACAAACACAATGGTGATGGCACTAGGGCCTATCTGCTGTGCGTCAGCTCATGAACAACAACATCTATAGTGTTTAACTTGCGCTTGATAAATGGTATCACTGATCGTAGGTCTAATTATTACATCCGCGTATCTAAGAGTCAACGTAGAATCCGTCAGTCAAACACTTACTGTATCATAATGTTCCAGGGGAATATACTGGTGTATTTTTTTATGGGGAGAACAGTCTGTAAATACTAGCCCCATCTCAGCGATGAAACACTACCATGGTTGTAACAGAGTGTCCCATGCGTCTGACACTCATAGCGGTGGTCGTGTGGCTTATGGCGTCACTCTATCAACAGAGAGGATGGGGTTCGAATATAGACTGGATGTATAGCGGAAGAGTTTCTTTAAATGGTTTTACACTCTCCTTTCAAGAAAATGCAGATGCATTACCTCTAATTTTACCTTTACCATCCCTAACCGATTATTGTAATCACGTGGCTAACCCGGACGTGTAGTAAGACGCTGACAGAGGAATAACTGCCATACCCTGATTATCTCTTGCCTGCCAATGTTTGACAGCTTCAGTCATGACACCAAGAAACAATGTACCCGGATAAATTGCCATTTATATATCAAATAGTATCTACTTTAAAGATCTTTATTAAATTAAGTTTAGCGGTGAATCTCCCCAGAATATCTGTTGGTCCAAAAGAGGTGGAGGGAGCGACAGTCCAAGGAGGGAAGATGTAGACCCTACTCTGGAAACCAAGGGGATAGGGGGGGAGGGGATGAGGAACGATTTGTCAGAGTGCCAGCCAACAGGAACAGATGTAATCTGCTCATAGGGTCAGAGGTCACAGGTGGGCAGGCACAAGTCGGACTGCGTGATACCATAGTCTCAACACCAGTTTGGGATGTTGTATTTGTTTGGTTAACCATACACGGGGATTATTTAGTAGATTGAACATAGATGGGCAGGTAATAGTGAGGCTTACAAATTATTACAAAAAACTCAAGCTTACGTAAGATATAAATAAACATCTTTTGTACCTTAATTAGTATGGCAAGCAAAAATGAGTGTGTAAATATAAACATATGCTACGGGTAAAGTCCGAACCCGGATGAAGTTAAGATTATCCAGATAATGTTGAAGTTATCCAAAATATGTAGATAATGTTGAATGATAGGTGATTGAATAATGTTTTTCGAAGTTTATCCAGATAATATTTACATTATCCACCCGCAATTGTATAGTGGCAACTTCTATGGTTGAGGCTAGGTTCGTTAGATAAGTTAGGTTAGGCTAGGTCAACATAGATTAGGTTAGGTGAGCTTAGGCTATGTTAAATTAGTTCAAGTAAAGCTAGGTTAAGCCAGGTTGGGGTAGGTTAGTAGAAAATAGAGCATGAAATGAGGCATTTAGAATGTTAGTCTACTGCTACGAACCAATTTATTGTCCAATTTCGAAATTTTGTTTCAAAATAAAATTCAGACTGATACGTGCTTAGTTTTACTAATATTATTCCATGTTATCCGAGTCTTGATGGCTAGTGTCAATATTACCCGGATAGTGTTGTAAATGAGATAAATTACTTTCTATTTCTGAATCTATACACTGCACCTGGCTAATGCTGACATCTCCCGGCTGATCTTGATATTATCCAGATTTCGCACATTACCGGTAAAAACACTTATACACACACATATATATAATGTACACTTCTTTTGACTACAGTGCAATATTTCACAATGAGAGCCTTGTCTGATAATATAAAATTTACTTGATCTAATGCAAGTATTAATTCGTCAAGTCATGTGATATTGTGATCTGCAGCTGTCACTTTTGATATAAATTATCAATAACTATAAAATAACAATAACAATATAGTAACATATTGTTAATGTTGACCGCAAGCTAATATGTTTGTATTAAAAAAATCCCTTCATAGAAAAATACAGCTATAGTCATCCAGGATATATGCATATTTAAACTAATAATAATAATGTCGTGTTTGGGCTGCATCAATCTGTAGCCCATTAGTGGAAAGATTAGCCAGTACTAATGCACAGTAGCCCCATGGCTTCTTTGGTGCTGACTGACAGCTGACCGCTGACAGCTGACAGCTAAAAGCTTTGAAAAGTTACCAGACCAAATGATTTATCCCTACGCTGAACCATAAGATCTGCAAAAACATATGTTTAGGAGCTGTCACTTCTGACGGTCAAAATGAAGATATTAATACCTAAATGTTGACTGTCAGAAGTCAGCTGTGAGCTGTCAGTCAGCACCAAATAAGCCATGAGGCTACTGTACCATTTCCCAGCTCTAATAAACCCGCTAAGTTTCGAATGACGAGCTTTCCGTAATCGGAAAACCAGATCAGACCGATTTGTTGTCCTAAATCACGTGCCAACTGAGGTTCGTCTGAACATTAATTAACGGACCTATTTAATATCACCAATATTCGATTTAGAGCTTTGGACTTTACCAAAAGGAGCATTAAAACAAAACTTGAACACTTTGTTTAATCTGAAAGGTGTCTTACCTTATTTGGTACCACTATGGTGTAGCTTATAAGATAGGGTCATAGTGTATCAGTTAAGGTAAGACTGCTACCTTGCTTGTTTCCACTATGGTGTAGCAGTATCAGTCAAGGTAGGACTGCTACCCTGCTTAGTTCCACTATGGTGTAGCTTATCAGATAGAGTAATAGTGTATCAGTCAAGGTAGGACTGCTACCCTGCTTATTTCCACTATGGTGTAGCTTTTAAGATAGGACCATAGTATAGCCAGTCAAGGTAAGACTGCTACCTTGCTTGGTTCCACTATGGTGTAGCTTTTAAGATAGGGCCATAGTGTAGTCAGTCAAGGTAAGACTGCTACCTTGCTTAGTTCCACTATGGTGTAGCTTTTAAGATAGGGCCATAGTGTTATCAGTTAAGGTAAGACTGCTACCTTGCTTGGTTCCACTATGGTGTAGCTTATAGAATAGGATCATAGTGTAGTCAGTCATGGGAAGACTGCTACCTTGCTTGTTTCCACTATGGTGTAGCTTATAAGATAGGGTCATAGTGTATCAGTCAAGGTAGGACTGCTACCCTGCTTAGTTCCACTATGGTGTAGCTTATCAGATAGAGTAATAGTGTATCAGTCAAGGTAAGACTGCTACCTTGCTTGGTTCCACTATGGTGTCGCTTATAGAATAGGGTCATAGTGTAGTCAGTCATGGGAAGACTGCTACCTCTCAGGTTAGATGGAGTATACAATATCTTGATCAACACGAGCCAGTGCAATTATATAACCAATGACTTTTCTTAAATAAAATAAAATAACGTTCCCTAAATAGAATTATTAACCTACAAGCTAAGATAAACTGCTGATCAACTTATATTCTAGAACTAACATATATGTTTTAGGAAGTATTAATAAATGAAATTAAAAATTAAATATGTGGACTCTTTTAAGTAAAATAATTAAATAATATTTGTTTAAAAAATATGTTCTACAACTAATAAGTCGTAAGATTTTGCATACAAGAAAGTGATTTTATTTAATTAAGGTACAAGTGAGTGGATTTATAATCATCAATTAATTACTGTTTTCAGAGAAATATATTTTTGAAGAATGTTTATTTTATAAAAGCATACAAAATAAAAAACTTAAGAATTAAATAAAATGAGTTAACATTGTTAGTTAAAAATTAAAATAGAAATGTCCAGAGACAAAACGTTTCATATAGTCTTAAGATTGCTTACATAAAACTCAAAATTAAATAGCGTCTTTTATTTCAAGTGAGCTTTAGGATAAATAACATCTGCAATAAATATAGAGGAATATATTCAGTTCATCTAAATGTTATGGACGGAAATTTATTTCTATATTAAAACTACAATTTGTAAAGGCTTGAAATAGCTTTCTAGCTAAACAAATATTAATCAAAACATTTCAAAGGAAGCTAAAATTACTGTTCCAAATCTTTTCAAAATTAAATTTGGCCATTGAAGTGTACTGGAGCAAAGATTTTCAGCATCAAATAACTTTCAAAATATTGAACGTGAATTCCTGTATAACACAAGATAACGTGAGAGTATCCATCACATCCAAATGAGATTAGTGATCTAAGTTTAGTCTCTGCAACATTAAAAGATTAAATGGTATAGTGTACAACACAGATTATTTCGTCTTTTGCCTAAAAATGGATATATTTACTCAAAACTCCTAAGATATGTGAAAATAGTAAAATAAATTGTTGCGTAAAAATTCCAGCAAAGAGCATAAATAAAATAATATATAGTGCTACAGAAACATTATTGATAAAAAAAAAGTAACATCTCCGTCAACTAAAGAGTATTACAATCAATTTCCAAAATCTCAATTTAAAAACTATATTTGCAAATATCTCGGAAACTATTGGTTTTATAAAATCACATTTCAAATAAATGTTTATTTTTATTTTTAATAGCATTACAAATTTATAGTGATGGGCTATTTTGTATCTCAAATAGTCGCGGGGATACGATCAAAATGAGAAATTTTCACTTATGTAAAGTAATATCAAATTAATTTTCATGAGCAAATGAAGTGCGTCATTTTATATTTCTGTTAAATAATACCTACATACGAAATTTGATCAAAATCGTTTGATTAATTCCAAAAACTCGTCTGAGGGGCCTTATGAAAACAATAAATAGCAAGTTTTAGCTCGATCAGTAAAATTGTTTAGGCTCTAGGCCAAGATACAGACAAACATACGGCCTCTAAAAAAATATACTTTTTTTGGTTCAGGTGTCATAAAATGTCGACATCCATCAAAATATCGAGTTCAATTTTTTGATGATTACTCATACAACACTTTATAGACTCGAGGGGTGCGAGAAAATAAAAATATTATATTTTGTAATTTATTAATATAAAACCCGCATCGATGGCATAGTGATCTAAGGCGTCACTCTCATGTTTCGATGACGGGGAGGTTAGGGTTAGAATCCTGATCGAGTGTACTGAAGGTGGTTAAAAAAAATATTTTCTACTATATCTCCACGCAAATGCTGGTAAATTTACTTTATATTCTATCTTCCAATTCCTATACCACCAGTCTGATTAAATGTGGATATCCTGGAGGGGTAGTAGGACGTGGTGAAAATAAAAATTAAATCCTAGTCAGTTTCAACAAATTGAGAATTAATCCGCATACTTTTTCAAATCACCTGAACGATAACTCAATATTTAAGTTTTGATTTTTATATTTGTATTTCTAAACAAATATTTAACGACTGGTGCAAATAACTGTGGCTTAACAGCCTCCAATAAAATAATTTCCCTTCCAGTAAAAGTAGATATTAATCGACACCTTTTTAGAAAGGTGATCGATGAGCCTTTTTCTATCGAGGGAATTTTATTTTTTTAAGTTTGAATTCTGTTTAAAATATACATAATAAAATAACGCATTTATTTATGAGATATACATTTTAAAACTGGAGTAAAAAATAAGGATAAAAAAATAAGGATAATGGATAAAATTGTATTTAAAAATATCAATACTGGTTAACTCGAAATAGAACAGCATTTTTTTATCTCATGAATTTGAAAACAAACTAACTTTAAATAAAAATGGGTCACAGAAGAAAGGGGGTTACCCGTTCATTAAAAATGTTTTTTCATCGCATCTCACTACCCGTCCGGGTTAAACGCATATGTACTAATTACTGTGATGGTAAAGGTTGAATTTAGAGGAAATACAACTGAATTTAGGTGTAAAGTAACGGTAAAACGCTCATGAAACAGCACCCTCAGTACTCACGGCCGGAATTCGAACCCGGATATACCTATCTTTGACAGTCCAGAATATTGAGATAATGACGTCCAAATCCACGTGAATAGCAAAGTTGTGAATTATAGAACACATCAGATGAATAGAGAACAAGTTTATAATCTACGTTCGAAATTTATTCCGCACTATTATTAGAGAAATCCGCGTGTCTTTAACGATTGTTCTAAACATAGTCTGAGAGTTGATTATAAGGGACCTCGGACCACTGGCACTCCTCCTGTGTTCCAACCCCACGTCTCTCACGGAGATTTAAACTCGTACCCTCTCGGTGGTGGGGGGAAGGAGGACCGTTTCCGGCCAGCCCACGTGTCCCGAGCCACTACCGATGATTGAGCGGTGTGTTGCGACTGTACGGCCCATTGCGTGACCTCACGCCGTTGCGTAGAGAGGGGCGGATCACGCACGCCGTGAAATATGAGACCAATCTGGGGTTGTAGCTGTTTCCTGGGAGCCACAAAGTCCCATTATGAGAACAGTTCTGTTTTACAAGCACAGAGCTATCCATTCTTACGGGCAGGCTCCGAAGGCCGCGTCAAGCCTCGCAAAGCTGTTTTGGTTCAAAGTTAATCTTTATAAGATTTTTTTAAATAAATCAATAAAAATGGGGTTTCCAATCTGGGGGTTGTGCAATTTCTTGGGTGGGATCGCAATACTTGATGTTAAATCTTTGTCTACTTTTTAAAGCTATTATAATTATTATAAGGTGTAAAATTTAAATAAAAATGTAAACTGTTATTAAAATGATAAAAACTGTCAAGTTACTACTTAGCTTCCTTTTGGTTACCCAACTCCGACAGTTACTTGCTGACTTGGTTTATTGTAGCTGCCAGGATACTTTTGGTTACTCAACTCCGACAGTTACTTGCTGACTTGGTTTATTGTAGCTGCCAGGCTACTTTTGGTTACTCAACTCCGACAGTTACTTGCTGACTTGGTTTATTGTAGCTGCCAGGCTACTTTTGGTTACTCAACTCCAATAGTTACTTGCTGACTTAGTTTTATAGCATTTGGCTACAAGCATAGGAAAGTCGAGTCAGGAAAATATACAACTTACCCCATTCACGGTCTCTGCTTCTTGGACTACGAGTCGAAGAGAAAAACAACAACACAACACAACCGAGCATAGCCGCACCACGAGATAGACTAGCCACTGCCATAAAGGTTCGAACGGCGCCCACCAGAGTGCGCCACACAACCAAAGGCGTTCCAAAGAGCTTCAGCTGTGAAGAGAGGTTGTTCTACTATAAGCTAGACGATTCCAGTTTTTTGGAGTGTCTAGTGGAAGTTATTGTTGTCACGCGCTTCCCCCCTTTGTGATCTATATGTATTCCCCCACCATGTATCCTGGTCTCCAATGTTCTCTGGGCTTTCTAGTATATATAGTGCCGGTGGGGCAGCTTTTTGGCACTCTTGGACTTAGCTTGAATGGAGGAATAAGAAGCTAAGACTTCAGATAGTTAAAATGTAAGAAGAAGTTTCTTTTTTGGCTTAGTATTACTTCATCATTATTAATTATTTATTTACATATTTAACTTTTCAAAATTCTTGTTTCGGCAATATATTATTAATTTTGCAAAAGGAAATTTATAATGCATGTAGATCTTAGATCGATGTTGAATTTTGTCAAGTATGAAAAAGTCGATTATTATATGGATATCGATACTAGATTTATTTTTGTAAGTATCGATACTTAATATACTATTGAAGATGTCGATACTTAGGTTATTTTTGCGGAGATCGATTAGTTTGAGGATATAACTTCTGATCTGATTGTGAGATGGAAGAAACTTTATAATGAGGGCTAATTTTGGTATTTTGCAGCCAATTTTGGTTTTGTCGTCTATAAATATAACAAAACAGGATTCACTTGTAGTTTAAAATTTACTCTTGAGTATATATATTGACCTTATTATGATTGTGCAATTTAGTTAGGATTTTGTGTATAATGGGAATGTGTATAGAGGATTTAGAAAACAGGATGGAAGTTTGAGAGCTCACCTTTGTTGCAAATGTTTTGCGTGTAAAAATGTATTTAACTTTATATTTTTTCTTGCTTAAATCATTCTAAATCTTAAAGAATACTATTTGTTTGCCAACTCGAATACTATTTGTTTGCAAACTCGACTATCATTTTGATTTATTAATATTATATATTTTTCATACTTATTCATATACTTATACTTATGTTATTTATGAATAAATACCAACAATGCAACTTCAAGTTTTCTTTAATGTTAGGAATAGAGATAATAAATAGCCTTAGGTCATATATGTGTTTTCTTATCTAGTTCTTTATGGGTACATATATACATATATATAATTTTCTTTGAGGACGACCATCAACATATCATTTCCGCAACCGGTGTTAGTTGCGTGCTCTGAGTTTCGAATGTTTATACTCAGACATTCAAAACAAGAACTCCAGATACTCACTCCTATTGACCTTTTTTCTGCCCTTTTTGATGTTATTCATTTGGACCTCCTATTGTGGTTTAGTTTTGCTAAGGAGGGCTCAGTTTAATGTAGCAGTCAGGTTCCTTTTGGTCACTCAACTCTAATATTTCCTTGCTGATTTAACTTACTGTGGCAATCAGCTTTATTTTGGTTACTCAGCTCTGACAGTTGCTTGCTGACTTAGTTTACTGTACCAGTCTCGTGTTAAGGCGAACGGCACTGCTAGAACAACTTCCAAAAACCACAGGGGCCGTTGATTTTCTCTTGATACATCTTGGTCGCATTCGTATGATTATTATATAAGCCATTTATAATAATTAAATCTAGATCGGGATAAGTGTCAGGCGTGTTTGGTTTGTTTGTCAGTGATGAGGCCGGGATTCGAATTCTAGCCTGGTGTATTGGAGGTGATTTTGCTTGGATGGCCCTTTCATGTAAATAAAGACAAATTTTCTCTAAAGTCTACCAAAACCCTCGAGTTTAGTTAACTTTTGATATAGCCCGGATGGATGATAGGATTCATCGAACGTACTAATTTTAAAACTAGGGTTTGAATCCTTGTAAATAATAACTAGCAAGCAATGAAGAGAACATGTCGCCCGGTGACATCCATACTTCAAGTATGCTCCAATAACACCCTCGGATGTAGAGCGCAGCTTCTTCTGGTACTACCTCTTGGCCGACAATCGCTGATCATTCACACCTGAGAATATAAAGATGACCTTCGTTGTGCCTTGCAATGCAGAGTTAGTTAAAACTAAAACACAACTTTCTCTCTCTCTCATGAACACAAATGTTCTGCGTTTTTTATTAGGTAAATTGGTCATACAATTAATTATTATTTACTTCCTCCTTTGCAACATTCCCCAGCCATTGCCATGAACGGACAAGTAAAACAATTGGATTTTAAATCTATTACTAATTTTTTAAGAACATATTTTGGATTTTTGAGGATATTAAGACACAATTTTTAGGTGAAGCTTTTTTGTTGTTTTTAAAAGCATTTTTTTAAACAATTTTAAAGCACTAACACATAATTTTTAAGTGTATTTTTTAGGTTTTTAAGGGCAACAGCTTCCGGGCCCTGCTAATAAGTTATTAATAATTTGGCCCTAATCATTATGCTTAAGAAACGCTTCGGTGGTCAAATGGTCCAAGGCGTAACTCTTGCAATAGACTAGACTCGAGATGACGGGGAGATCGAGGTTGAAATCCCGGTCGGGTGTACTGGGGTTGGAGGTTTTCCTAAATGATTTTCCTATCTCCCTCCGCACAAATGCACTATTAGATAACATCTTATTACCCAACCAGATTATCTGACTATTTACAACAATAATGTTAAGGATTAGGCAGGTATAATTAGAGGAAGTGTACCCTCATTTATATGGTGGGAGAGCGGCAAACCATTAAGGAAGCACCACCTTAGCACACCTAAAAGGGATTCAAACCCAAGCCTTTTCTTCATCGACAAACAGATTAGACGAGCCTGACGATTTGTCTTCGTGCCCACTGGTAAGAATCTTTCCCGTAATGGTTATAAGCACTGTGCATTTGTAGCGCTAGATGCATCCTATATTCGGAACAAACAAACATTTGTTCAAATAGGATTCCTAATCTTAAACCAATTGTGACTAAAGTCGTCCTCAGCTCGGAGTGTTCCGGAAGAAGGGTCGTGGGATGAATGCCGGTGACAGGCACGGTGTTTCCTCCGGCAGCGAGCTGACAAATGAGCTCCCTCGTGGGGAACAGTTCCTCCAATACTTCACAGAGCTCGTTGCTATCGACCAGGGTCCTACATTCACTACTATTTATTATTCAAACTGTCAATGCTCCCCCGGGAACATATTCAACCCGCTAGAATGGACAAAGACGAAAGGTGGGCTACATTCTAAGCGCTCTCCGGTACAGTACTATACGGAAATGGCCACACAGTACTGTACATATACAGCCACATGGTAGGTCAACGTACTGTTCATATTGTCTCATGAAAGGCTATTCAGTAGCCTATTAGAGTGATTGCTTAATTTCACAGTATTCAAATAATGCGCTTTGATAAAATTAGCCTTATTTACATTTTAAATTTTTTTCACACTTGTCAAATGAGGAATGCAGTAAACCACACCGGAATATTTCCCCCGGTTCTAGGATCCGTGTCTAATATCCCCAGGTAATATTGTATCTTATACCTTTGGATAATGTTTTGTCTAATACCCACAGGTAATCTTGTGTCTAATACCCCCAGGTAATATTGTATTTAACATCCCCAGGTAATCTTGTGTCCGATATACCCGGGTAATAAGATATTTGATATCCCCAGGTAATATTGTATCTTATACCCTTGGATAATGTTTTGTCTAATACCGCCAGGTAATATTGTATTTAACATCCCCAGGTAATCTTGTGTCTGATATACCCAGGTAATAAGATATCTGATATACCCAGGTAATATTGTATCTTATACCCTTGGATAATGTTTTGTCTAACACCCACAGGTAATCTTGTGTCTAATACCCCCAGGTAATATTGTATTTAACATCCCCAGGTAATCTTGTGTCTGATATACCCAGGTAATAAGATATCTGATATACCCAGCTAATATTGTATCTTATTATCTATTATCCTGGTTATCTTGTATCTAATATCCTGGTTAATCTTGTATCTAATATTCTTGTTAATCTTGTATCTATTATTCTGGTTATCTTGTATCTAATATCCTGGTTAATCTTGTATCTAATATCCTGGTTATCTTGTATTATAATATTCTTGTTAATCTTGTATCTATTATCCTGGTTATCTTGTATCTAATATCCTGGTTAATCTTGTATCTAATATCCTGGTTATCTTGTATTTAATATTCTTGTTAATCTTGTATCTATTATCCTGGTTATCTTGTATCTAATATCTTGGTTAATCTTGTATCTAATATACCGGTTGATTAGTCTCCAGGGCTGTTAACTTTTTGTCGTATTATACTGGAGTACCTCTGATGATCGCACCATTAGTTGCTTTGCACCAGGTTATAGGTTTATAATGAATCTGTTGGACTGTACCAGTGGGCACGTGGCTATTCTTGTCTTGTTTAAAATAATAGATAGGTAAGAATTCGAATTCCAGACCGGTTTACTGAGCTTATCACGATTCCTCCACGCAAATTCCTGTATATTTAATCTAAAATACTATCTTTCTTTTCTTTATCCAATTAATGTAAATACTTAGAGCACCAAAAGAGTTTTTTTGCCTATATTGGTTGTCGAAGTGATTAGGATAAAATTGCCGAATCGAGGGATTCAGTCACAGGACAGCATTACTAGCGCTTCTGTGGAATTCTCCCGAACCACAATCGAACCCTCGCACTTTGTACGTAGAACAAAGGAACGCGGTAATTGAATATGACATTAATGAAAGCTTTTGAAGTTTAATTAATAAACTATTTCCACAGATATGGTGGGTTATGGAATGCCCCCCACCCCATCTCTTTCCCCCCAAGTTTTTGTCTGTGGAAATTAAACAATAACATTTCTATGACAAAGAATCAAAGATTCCCTCTTTTTATTTTAACCGAGCGAGATTAAAATGGATAAATAAGCGCTGGAGTACGTGGGTTGACAACTGGGCTTAGTAAAGATTAATTTAATTCAATTGAGTGTTTTTAATTTAAATTATTAAAAGTATAATTTAATTTTAACAATCATCAATACAATTGAGCAAGTTTAATTTAAATTTAGTTTAGTTACGAAATTTGATGAAACAAAACAAGTAACAGATTCCCCCAAAATATAAACATTTAAAAATAAAAACGTAAGTTTAACTTTCACTAAGTCCAACAAAACAGCTCACTCTATATTCTAAACTAGGGGTCCTGGGTTCAATTCCCGGCACGACTGAATTATTTAATTGCTTAAATTGGGGTATCACCTTTAAAAATGATAAATTAACTTCCGGGGTGTTGGATGTTGTGTTTCCTCTTAGAAATAAGTTAGTTTGTAATTAAACTGTTGATACAATAAATGGGTTCAAAAAATGCACATTAAATACTAAAAATAAAATATTAATAATTCTTCATTAAAACAGTTTTGTTTCACCTCATCTTACTACCCGTCTGGTCCATCTACATTTAATATCCCTACTGGGGTAGAGATGAGGAAGGTATAATTTAGAGGCAACACACATGAATTTGCGTGAATAAAAAGTGGGGAAGCATGGAGGTAAAATCACATCATTATCATATTCAGCCGGGATTCAAACTCCCACATCCTCGTCAATGGCAAACCACACCATATCCCATCTACTGTAGGAATGATGGTAAATTACATCTAGCAAAGTTACTAGATTTAATCTTTTGTATCCATTCGCCAAACCATTATGGTCTGTAATACCAATACCTTGAGTTGCTTTCTCTTTTGGCAGTCAAAACTTTCACAACAAACTGTTTGGTTCTTAATTATGCTTTTATTTTAACCATCTTTACATCTTATGCTCTCTGTCAATTACCACCCCTCCAATGGCGAATGGACTTTAGATGAACAATTTTAAAAATAAACAAAATGATGAAAAATATGAATTATTAACCACACTAATATTGAGAAGAAAGTTCTAGAGCTCTAATATTTATTACTAATAGAAGTACCCGGCATTACTCGGGGTAACGATGCAATGAAGTGAGTCATTAACCCGGGAAACGCTTTTCTTTGTTTCAAAGAGATATGTAAAAAAAACTATTAATTTTAGTTCTTCTTACCCAGATTTTAATAAATTTAAAAAATCTAATAAAAAATTAAAATGTCAGCTTATAGGTGCATATGTTCAAGCACAGGGCCTACTAATTTTAAAATTTCAGCCCGCTGCGCTCACACAATGCTCACAACAGATAAACTCTTCATTTTATATATTTAGATTGTCACATTTTAATTATTTAATTATTTAGGTACTGATTACAATGCACAATTATAACCTTGTATGAATAGTATCGTAACATGTTTATACTTTTATTAAAAGGTAGAAAGGCAAAAACATTTAAAAAAATCTTGTGATGATATTTTTGCTAAAATAATTACTTATAGTATAAATTTAATAGTCGGGTGAATCACTCTTTCGAATATATAATAGCATTGACAAAATTACTGTTTATTTATTTTAAATTTCAATCATAACTCCTAAAATTTCGAATATTAATTATTTATTTACAATTAAACTATATATAGTATATACAATATACATACATATATATATATA
>CABFVX010005402.1:31411-42584 GCA_902151425.1 Timema shepardi
GGGGAATGCCAGGCCTCCACCGTGGTTCGGATCCCGCGTTAAACTGTAGGTCCTCCATTTCATCTCACAATCACCCTACCATTACACATTAGCGTAAGTGCGTATAACCTGAACGGGTAGTAAGACGCGGTGATGATGATAATAATAATAACATCCATACACCGAGTCGTACATGCTCTTTTATTATTAAAACTATTAATGTTTCTCTTTTCCACACATTCGTCTACAACATTTAGCCACGTCTTACATGGCCTACCCCTTCCTTTTGATCCACACACTCTACCTTCATATATTTCCTCAGTCACTAGATTCACACTCATCCTCTCAACATGCCCAAACCACTCAACAAACCAACGTGAGACGCTTCTTTCACATTGACCTGTTGTATTCCCTTTCAAACACTCCTTCATCACTGATTCTGTCCATACGAGTTTTTCCACATAACAATTTTAATAGTAAATAATTTTTGTTTACCAAAATAAATAAAACATTTCCTCATTTTAATACATTTAAAAGTAAAGCTAAGATTCTATGAACTATAATAACTTTTCTAGCTGTCAGATAAGGTCCTTCCTATGAACATTGGACCGTATGCTACCATATATTCCAGTAACAAAGTTTCTTCTGTAAACGCATTTTACGCATCATCGCATGGATTGAAGACGCAACCACTCACACTCGAGTGCATGCCCTAGTGTAGTGCGCGTAGGGGGCGCAGACTGTGGCTCTGAGGGACCCCCTCGTTCTATCCCAGGCAACACCCGATATAATTTTATGATATTTTCCCTACCGAGCTGATGTCATAGTCGCTCCTGCTATATAGTGGAGATTGTGTTAACTGTCAATGCTCTTATTCAAGTTAGTTTGTAAGTTGTGTTTTAATATAACTCACGTGTTTTGGTCTGTGTGTGCTAATTATAACTAAACATACTTCAAATAGTGAAAAGAGGTTTATTTTCTAAAATAAAAAGTGTATAATATTGTAGTGTCATTGACCTCTGTGGTCTCTGGGTAAATTGCTCGCCCTCAGGACCCCGACCCGGGTCGACGGATCTTTATTAGAGATGGGCCACTCGAATCTTGGAACCTTCGAAACCACCAAATCCCGACAAGTATACGAGGGTTCCGTATTTTATTGAGCGATAAAAACCTGTAATACAACTTACTTTGGAAGGGAAGTAAAACCGTCGATTGTGGCGTGTAAAATAACCTGATGAACGTGACGGGTCTTTTCACGCTCGCTCATAGAAATTATCATGTGTTATAATGAGTAGGTTCAGGGTGGGCATGTAAGATACCTCAAATCAATAAAAAATAGTATTTTCTCGATAGTTTTAACTGGGACAGGGTTGGCTCACTCCAAACTATTCAAAATTCTAACCATACAGAACAGCCTGATTATATTTAAATACAGTGAAACCACGATTCATAATTTCTTTTGGGGTTTAGAAAATAATAATAATTAATAATTGGATCGATAAAGCATAACGATAGACGCAGGAACCTATATAGAAATTAATAAAAACGGTCAAATTGGTCTATACACAGGAACTTTGTTAATCCAAACTAATTGTGACCGAAGCTTGTTTGGACTAACCGAATTTTAACCCACAGTTGAATGAGTTTAATCAAACGTTCATTTATCTAACTGATGTATAACACGTGATATGTACTGCAATTATTGTAATTTACAGGAAAACACATCATGTTCGACTACAACATTAAACATTTATTATCACATATCGCTGTTTATTACAATTCTATTTTAACTTTGAGATTGCTAAAAAATTAAATATATTTCATTTGACCTGATTTTTCCCATCTTGTTTTCTGAAAAGTATGTTCGGATTATCCGGAATTTCAGACTATCGGGGTTCAGTTTAATGGGGTCTTACTATATGTAATGTTCTAGGGGATAGGATTGAATGGTGAGCCTACGTTCTGGTGGTCTTGAGCTATATAGCTCCTTAAGAGTCGGTTAGTTTGTTAATGTTTATAACGTGTTTCATTGGCCAAATGGCTTAAGGCAGTATATATATCAATCTGTGGTACACCTAGGGGTACAAGAAGAGGTTCAGGGGGGTACCCAATACATGACTTGAGTTTTATTAAGCATTAAATAGTTATTAATTTTAACGAGTATGCCCAAACAAATCGACACATATTTTGACGAAATGTTATAGACTCTTAGAAACCCTTTCTTTCCGTCTTTTTTTTATTACTTTAATTAACATATCTCACAAATGTAACGCAAGATTAGGAAATACCAATATGGTGGCCGTGTGTGCTAATGTGCTACTCTAGCACGAGACAAAACTGCTGATGTCGGCAGGATCGGGGTTCTAATCTCGGTTGTGTATACCGAGAGTGAATTTGGACTATTATCTTCATTCAAATGTGGATACACTTCCTCTGAATTCAACCCGCTTCATCCTTAACGCACAAGTGTAATTAATTTTTTTTTATTTACCACCACGTTTTGACTATCGGTACAGGTTATACGTTGTGTACTAATTAGAGTAATGGTTTTAGGGATTAAGGAGGTTATATTTATAGAAAGTGTACCTGCATTTGCGTGGAAGGAGAGTGGAGAACTATTTTAGGGGGGCGAGGCGGGGGAAACACCCTTGGTATATCCAAACAGTTGGCTAACGCGCTAGTCGGTTTGAGCTCGACTGCCGAGGGCGGGGAGATCGAGGTTCGAATCTCGGTCTGGTAAACTGGGGGGGGGGGCTTCTTCCTAAATGGTTTTTCCACTCTCCCTCCACGCGAATGCGGGTTCACTTCCTCTAATTAAACCTTCCCAATTCCTAATCCATTAGTGTAATTAGTACTTAAAGCGTATAACCCGAACGGGTAGTAAGACGCGGTGCTAAATATTAATAATATATCCGAACAGGCCGGGTACCGAAAAGTTGGGAATTAATATCAAACTGCGATTGGTTTTGTCGGGTTTGCAGGCATCTGAAGCAGCTCAACCTTCTTCACGGGAACGCGGCTGTCTGGTGGAAGGCGGGTCTGGGCCTAGCCGCGGCCACCGCCGTTGGTTTCCTGGTCGTCAAGGTGCTCAAGAGCGACAACAGATAGTCGCCGAGGCAACGCAGTCCGGAGCCGTTCGCTGAACGTCGTTACAGAACCTCTAGTGTTCGTTTTAGTTCATGACAAAAAGAAGATCCATTGTCGCACGTCTGAAATAGAATTTTTGTTTTTTTTGTTGTACAAAAATTAAATCACAGGGAAATCGACTTTTGTTTAAAAGGATCTAGTCATTTTTATAGTTTATTTCAAATCGAAGTAAACCGCTGTTTTATTTAAAGTAATAATTGAGACTTGAGTTAATTCTTTCTCTTTATTTATTTTTAAATAGTTTGAGCTGTACACTAACATTATTATTTTATCGTCGTGTCTTACTATCTGCACAGGTTACACAGGAGACATTTTAGAGGAAATATACCTGCATTTGCGTGGAAACAATTTTGTAATTAAAAAAAAAACCACCTCAGTAGACTCGACCGAGATTCTAACATTAAGATGGCAGAAAATAATTCTGATTAAATATATGTCTAACAATAAATTCTACAACATATAACAATACTATCTTTAAATGAGCTCAAAATTAAATTTTATCATTTTTTCATTTTTTTTTTTATTATTTATTATTTCAACACTTACTCAGGTGTAGATATCAAATAATAAATCTTAAATAACTTCAATCTTTGTAAATTTCTAGCTAGTATGATAATAATAATAGTATGAATGATCTATTTGTACGTTTAATCTTTGACCAAAATAGTTCTAAGAGTGTTCATCATAACAGACCCAAATCAGCTCATGCGAGGTTCGGGAGTAAAAGGAAAATGAAAATATCAAGATTTGCCAGAAATGTGTGCAGTACATTCGTATTTGAATGATTACTGGACATTTCCCGCGGTGACGATGGGGGACAATGCGACAAAGTTTCTTGTTAATAACTACAGTATGTCCCTGTTATGACAGAATGAAGATTTGTGAGATAGTGCTTATCTGTGAAGTCGTTCTAAAATGATCAGAAATGGCCTTTTCAATTCAGTATCTATCCAATTATCATTTAATATTTCAACAGTGTTCTGTATTAGGAACGTCTATTAACTCTTTATCTCCATTAATGTTCAATCGGAAATGATCCACATGCAATAGTGTTGGTGTAAATGTACAATTTCTCGCTGACTGTGTCTCACAGTTAATTGGCGTGTGAATGTTTTTTTTAAGCTCATCTTAAAGTTGTGCTAAATCTATTTCTATCCTCAGCGTTACTTAGTAATTTGTAATTGTACATGTTATTTATTATTGATTATATGTGCAACAATTACTGAGTTTTCTTATAATTTTTTTTTATCAAATTTGATTCTTGATTCCTACTATCAAATTTTAAACTTTATTTATCTATTTATCATTATTTATAAATTTTGATATACGAAACTGGTATGTATTTGAAAAAACAACTAATATTATTATTAGCACCTAGATGTACGGGTTATACGCACTTACGCTAATGTGTAATGGTAGGGTGATTGTGAGATGAAATGGAGGACCTACAGTTTAACGTGGGATCCAGAACCACGGTGGAGACCTGGCATTCCCCACATTCACAAGATTTCTTGTCAGAGGTGAAGGGAGGGTTTGGTAATCAGATAAATCTGTGCCGGGACCGAGGATTTAACCCCGGACCCTCCAGCACAGAAGTCCGACACCTTACCCCCCTAGACCGCCAGGTCACCAACAACTAATAAAAGTTGCAGTAGATACAGTAAAAACTTTCCATATCCGAAACGGCTAACCCCAATTTTGTTTTATGAATTATTTTTTAGTAGCTGAACTGAGAAATATAGGTTTTATGTTTTACTGAAGCAATATTTTATTTATTTTGGCAAAAAAAAATGTTTTGCTCTAAAAACTGCAAAATCACTGGTTTTTTTTTTTCATAGCCACTACTTCCCACCTTAATTTCATACCTGAAAATTTGCTTATCCGAAATAGTTTCTACCCCATTTATTTCGGTTATAAGAGTTTAACTGTATTTTAAAAAAAATGTGTTGTAAGGTTTTGTTTAGTACATTTACAAATTTCTGGTACTAAAGTTAAACAGTAAAAAGAAACTAATGATGGATACAATGGAAAAATTACCCACTTTTGTGCACTGTCGTTTAGTTTGAATGTCAAGAAATTTAATTCAATCAAATTTGAAGCTAAGAATCAAGGTATTGAAAAATCTTGATATCAAGATCGATTCTTTCGATACCAATAAGAATGAAGCGTGTCGAATCGAGTTTTAACATATTTAGTCGTGATTATTATTAGTGTAGAGTGACAATTAAATGGTTTATGGTTTAGCAAGAACAAATTACATTTTAATAGTTGTATTTTGGTATAAAGGTAACTTTATAACAACACTTTTTTTGTTTACGTGTTGACTTGTGTTTTGGTGCTTTTATTTTTATTAGAATTAAACCTATCATGCTTTATTTAAGTCGCTGTAGAAATTATTTACTGTCATAATTAAATCAACTTTATGTTAAAGTGACTGAATAATTTATTTATACAAAAGGGGGCTCCACTCAGTGTTAAATGTTTCCATAATTAATGTTAAATGTGTCATTAAACACTTCTCAAGCAATATACAGTAGCCCCATGTCTTCTTTGGTGCTGACTGACAGCTCACAGCTGACTTCTGACAGTCAACAGGTATATACAGTAGCCCCGTGGCTTCTTTGGTGCTGACTGACAGCTCACAGCTGACTTCTGACTGTCAACATTTAGGTATATACAACAGTAGCCCCGTGGCTTCTTTGGTGCTGACTGACAGCTCACAGCTCACTTCTGACTGTCAACATTTAGGTATATACAGTAGCCTCGTGGCTTCTTTGGTGCTGACTGACAGCTCACAGCTGACTTCTGACTGTCAACATTTAGGTATATACAGTAGCCTCGTGGCTTCTTTGGTGCTGACTGACAGCTCACAGCTAACTTCTCACAGTCAACCTTTAGGTATATACAGTATCCCCGTGGCTTCTTTGGTGCTGACTGACAGCTCACAGCTCACTTCTGACAGTCAACATTTGGGTATATACCTAAACACATGTTTTTGCAGATCATTTGGTTCAGCGTAGGGATACATAATTTGGTCTGGTAACTTTTCAAAGCCGTCAGTCAGCACCAAAATAAGCCATGGGGCTACTGTATATTCGACAATTTGAACAAGATTCAGTATTAATGGTTTTTGAAGCTTTGATAATATTGATTATTGATTCAAATTTTATATCATTTGATTCGATAACTCGAATGAAATTAAACTAGAATGAAAAGATATGTATGGTTTTAGGCGGTTTTGTAGCTATTATTCTCACATGACTCTCTATCGTGTCCTCCTCTTGTTCCTCAACTATTCCCCTCATTTCTCCTCTTTTCCATCCTTGTCACTCGTCCAGTAATTCTCAGAAATTTCATCAAAAAACATACACAAAAAAAGTGTTTGATAAATATATGTAATGAAGTGAAGTTTCACTCTACAAATCTGGAGGAAATATCGAACTAATAATAACTATTAGGGGTGTGCGAGAACTTTGACTTCACTTTGAATAGTCTTTCACTTCGACTTCGATTTGATAGTTAAATTCCTGATCTGATAGTTGATTAACTTTGCAACAACAACAAATATTAAATTTAAAACAAACATTGATACTTTTTTTTTATCACTGTTATTTCCATCAAAAATTAGTGTTAATGTAAAAAAAAAAATCTAAAATAGTTAAACTCCATTTTTTGATAACTTAAGGTGAGATGGAAGGGGATTTGTTAAAAGGCTACAGTTTTTATGGCAAAATATTTTTTTTAGCGATAATAAATCAAATACTGCTCCAGTACAATCATAAAATTTAATTTTCTTCACAAGGTGACCTTAAAATTTCTCAAATATCTGTCAAGGTTTTCTTCGTTTAAAATGATCAAGTTTGTGATCAAATGCCGCCATGCTCATGACATATATTCAGGAACTCTTGATATCAACATGTGAAGAAAATTAAATTCTTTTTATTTACTGAAGTAATATTTTATTTATTTTGGTGGAAAAAAAAATGTTTTGCTATAAAAACTGTAGGCTTTCCTTGCATCTTCTCCTTACCACCTTAAGTTATCATTTTAAGACAAAATATATTAAACTACAGTAGCTACATGGCTTCTTTGGTGCTGACTGACAGCTCACAGCTGACTTCTGACAGTCAACATTTAGGTATGTACAGTAGCCCCGTGGCTTCTTTGGTGCTGACTGACAGCTCACAGCTGACTTCTGACAGTCAACATTTAGGTATATACAGTAGCCCCGTGGCTTCTTTGGTGCTGACTGACAGCTCACAGCTGACTTCTGACAGTCAACATTTAGGTATATACAGTAGCCCCGTGGCTTCTTTGGTGCTGACTGACAGCTCACAGCTGACTTCTGACAGTCAACATTTAGGTATATACCTAAATTTTGAGTGTCAGAAGTGACAGCTGCTAAACACATGTTTTTGTAGACCATATGGTCCGGCGTAAGGATACATAATTTGGTCTGGTAACTTTTTAAATCTGTCAGCTGTGAGCTGTCAGTCAGCACCAAAGAAGCCATGGGGCTACTGTACTTTTGGTATAGAGTATTTTGTAAATTATATTTAATACCTAAATTTACATAGCTATTTAAAGTACAGTATTTTTAGCCAACCATAAACATTTTTTTAAAAATATTTGAACTCGGTTTGAATTGAAAAAACAAACCTCACACTTCAAATAATAATAATTACATATAAATAAGAGCTGTCCTAAATTTCTATTCTTAAATTTTAACCTCAATTAAGATTTATTATTATTATCACCGTGTCTTACTACTCGTTCGGGTTATACTCACTTACGCTAATGTGTAATGGTAGGCTGATTGTGAGATGAAATGGAGGACCTACAGTTTAACGTGGGATCCGAACCACGGTGGAGAACCTGGCATTCCCCACATTCACAAGATGTAAGCTTTATTAACACTTAAAATTTAAATCTTATTCCATCCTGACAACCTGTTGTTTATTTATGCAACATACATTAATGGAGTTGTAATAAAACTAGAACAAAACAGCCATGTTAGATTTTTACAAAATCACTAGAACACAAACAATCTCGTCGATAAGAATGAGGAATGGTAAGTTTTTAGGAAATGTAACCACATTTGCATAAAGGTAGAGTATGAAACCTTATACATTGGTTGTATATGTGGTATAGAGCACTAGGTTAAATCCTGGTCTAAATTAGGAGAGATAGACAGCACACTTACCTTGGTGATACTGGAGTAGAAATTGTTTAGATAGAACACTAAAAAACACATAAACACATTTTTAAGGACAAGCTTTCACTGTTACAGACAGCTTCATCGGGTCAGGAGAGTAAACTGATGCTCTTGATGGAGTGGTCTGTGACAGTGAAAGCTTGTCCTTAAAATGTGTTTGTGTTTTTTAGTGTTCTATCTAAACAATTTCTACTTCAGTATCACCAAGGTAGGTGTGCTGGCTAACCCTCCTAATTCAAACAGTGGTTGTATAGTAACGAGGAAATGCTTATCAAACTGTAGAAGTGTACCCTCAGGGATATGTAAAAGATTTCAGGCTGTACACAATTATGCACCACTAAGTTTCGTTTGTTATAAAATATATTTATTTATATTAACAAGTCTGATAAATACAGCATAAAGAGTTGTAATAATAGAACAGCATGTATTACTCGGTGTATGGATGTTGAAGGAAGTATACAAGGATAGGGAAGTGTGGAGGAAGTTAGTGAGGATGTATGGATGTTGAAGGAAGTATACAAGGACAGGGAAGTGTGGAGAAAGTTAGTGAGGATGGATTAAGTACGGAGTTGTGGTTTATTGAGCTGTATGTAGAGTTTATTGCCTACCTCATAAGGGAATGGCCTGTCTAGGTAAGTATGATAAATAAATGAACACAAGCCAATGGACTTTTTTTTAAAATCCGTTTCCTATCACTGTCACGGCTTTGTTTGGCTTAGCACAAAGGCTTTGTTAAAATGTGATAGATTGGATTTCGGTTTATGGGAAGATTAAAGTTTGAACATTTGATATTTTTTACACCATTAGTGTAAATAAACGAATGGCTTTAGTTGGTAGCAATACTCGGTACACAGGTATAACAAAAATTCATTAAAATGGGAAACAGTTTAGTAAATGGGTTTTCAGTGGCTGTTTGTGATGCTTTTTTTTTTTGCGGCCCATGAAGTTTCCCAGAAAAGTATTCTACTGTACCTAGTAAAATTGACGTTCTTATCAGAGAAGCAGAAAGTTTCGATTTGTATGAGGAGAAAATCCATGAAAGCTCCAATTGATATTAATGTTTAATTTCTTCCTTACGTCTAATGCATTATGTCAACATATAAAATGATAGTATATTTTAGTGGGAAAGTTAGTTTAGTATTGTTTATTTCTAAGAACCAATTTATATGATTATAGGTGTTTATATTAAAAATAAAGGAAGATAGAACATTTTGAGAAATGGTTTACGATGATATTCGTAACAATGATGAAATCAAAACAAAATTTGATTTAAAAATAGGGTGCGCCCCACCACTAACTGAATTAAAATGATGTTAATTTCAAGTTTCAACAAATTTAGTTTAACATAATTTTTCGAGTAGAGTCATTGTTGAAGTATTTTAGAGACTATATTTAGAAGTAAAAAGAGTCTAGACGATTTTCAAAAATATACCACAATCCCTTTATACACTATGTCCTACCTTCAACAGTTTTATTATTTTTAGTATTGTGCACTATTTACTATGCAATATTTTCTATTCATAATAAACCTAGACTGATTAAAACACAGGTTGTTTAGAGAAGTAAAGATGATAAAAATAATATTATATTTAATAGATATACCTTGATCTATAACTTGCTGCTAACGCTAATAATCACGCGTGTAAGTTTTGTTTTTACTATATAAGAATCAAAGGATAAAATAAACTCTAGTTGTGGCTAGTTCGAATGTTGACGTATAGGTGTCAGTAAAATAACTTCATTTTCAACATGGCGACAACTTCCTTTTTCCTGTTTTGACTACATTTGTTAATGGTGGAATAGTTAATATATTTTTATCGCAGGTAATCTTCATCATCTATTTACTTTTTGACTTTTGAAATAACAAAAACTATTCCGGTTTAATTTTTGAACGGTATGATGACTATTTCTTAAGCGTATTTATTACATTATGTCGCTGAAATATGTTTTAATATTATCGATGCATGCATGTCAGGATTGAATGTGATCCGTATTTAATGTATAACATTCTTAAGACTTGAATGTTTTGCGGTTGGTTCAAATAATCTGATTTTTAACTTAATAATGTCATTAAAAGTATTTATTTTTGCATTCTCAACGCTAACTATCCTTATTTTCGATGCTTGAGGTTATTTTTAATGTGTGTGTATTCTCATAGTCGTTTATTTTTCAGCCATGGTGCGCATGAATGTTTTAAGTGATGCCCTAAAATCTATAAACAATGCCGAAAAGAGAGGGAAGAGGCAAGTTCTACTTCGTCCATGCTCCAAAGTCATCGTAAAATTTTTGACAGTAATGATGAAACATGGTAAATATACCCGAAATAAGATGTAGCCTACTTGAATTCTATTAAAAATTTAAAAAAAACATTACAGTATAAGTTAAATTAATTTTTACCAATTCTTTTTATTATTATTTATTTATGAGTTGCTTTGTGAACATATTTCGTAAACTTAAAATACTGGTGAACCTTAAGTCAATGTAGGTTATCATTAGTTATCAGACAGCAAAGTACAACTAGGAGCCATCTGGTGACTAATTCTGAAAGATGCGTTTCCATGGTAACAATATTGAATTATGATAAGTGTTTTTGTCAATGGTGACAATTTTTTTTAAGGCGCAAATTCCTATTTATCATTTATCTTAATTTTCCTTCACCTCTGACAAGACATCTTGTGAATGTGGGGAATGCCAGGCCTCCACCGTGGTTCGGATCCCACGTTAAACTGTAGGTCCTCCATTTCATCTCACAATCACCCTACCATTACACATTAGCGTAAGTGCGTATAACCCGAACGGGTAGTAAGACGCGGTGCTAATAATAATAATAAT